>MJUU01049758.1:18498-35742 GCA_002080025.1 Modiolus philippinarum
GTTCATGACACATCGTCTTGAAGTGATCTATCTACATGCAAAATATCAAAAGCCTATCTCAAAAGACAAAAAAGTTATAGCCCGGACGACGGACGGACGGACGGACAGAGTGATTACTATAGGGCGTCCGCCACATAGTGGCGGGGCCCTAATAAGGTTGGGTGTGGTACCTTTTCCAGATAGCCAGTACTGTTACATGTATGGCCTATCATTAAAATATTCTGCCAGAGTAATACACAAGACAAAAAATCTAATACAAATATACTTTTGTCTGAACATTAACAATATATGACTACAAAATGCATATTTATTGATTTAAAACCCATTTAAAAATAGCCTGTGAATGCAGCTCAATTTACAATGTATAAAAATATCCAGAATTAAGCAGAAAACGAGGCACCCATCATAAATTTATCCTCATTTCCTGTATTGTTACAATGTACATTATACTTACAGGTAAGATTAGCGAAAGCTCCCGCAGCTTGATGAGCGTTGCATCCTTTACACACATTACACAGAGACAACAAACCAATCAGCAGTGACAACATAGTGGAGGCTACAGCACATGACATTAATCCTTGTACAGCCTTAAACCAATCTGAAAATATAACATAAAACTGTAAATCCATGTAGAGCCAAACCAATCAATAGTGACAACATAATGGCGGCTACAGCACACAACATTAATCCTTGTACAGCTTTAAACCAATCTGAAAATATAACACAAAACTATCAATTCTTGTACACATGGTACAGCCAAACCAATCACCAGTGACAACATAGTGGAGGCTACAGCACAAGACATTAATCCTTGTACAGCTTTAAACCAGTCTGAAAATATAACATAAAACTATCAATCCATGTAGAACCAAATCAATCAGCAGTTTAAAACAAGTCTGAAAATATAACATAAAAACTATCAATTATTGTACACATGGTACAGCCAAACCAATCAGCCGTGACAACATAGTGGAGGCTACAACACAAGACATTAATCCTTGAACAGCTTTGAACCAAGTACTTGTACAACTTTGAACCAGTCAGAAAATATAACATAAAACTATCAATCCTTGCACACATGGTACAGCCAAACCAATCAACAATGACAACATAACGGAGGTTACAGCACACGACATTAATCCTTGTACAGCTTTAAACCAGTCTGAAAATATAACATAAAACTATCAATCCTTGAACAGCCAAACCAATCAGCCGTAACAACATAGTGGAGGTTACAACACAAGACATTAATCCTTGTACAGCTTTGAACCAAATCCTTGTACATTTGAACACCTTTGAACCAGTCAGAAAATATAACATAAAACTATCAATCCTTGTACACATGGTACAGCCAAACCAATCAGCAATGATAACAAAATGGAGGCTACAGCACACGACATTAATCCTTGTACAGCTTTAAATCAGTCTGAAAATATCAAAGCATGGAATGCTGTTAAGGCAGGTTCCTTGGTATTCCCAGAAGTCCTGTAATTATTACTGTTTTGCCGAAATCTTGTCATGTAATTTTTCAAGAATTTAAATCTGAAGTTTTCCTTCCCATTTTGGGTTGTCTTTTCAGTTTTTGTATGGGTTGTTGGAGATTTATTTAAAACTCTATTTACATTCCATTTCCTTGTTCCTCTTGTACATGTAAGTATTCCAAACAAATGTTTCACTCGGTGGCTTGATTAATTTTGATATTTCTAATTTTGTCATGTTATCACTGATGGTGGTTAAAACAATTATTTGTTTTCATGATTACATTAATATTCACTAGAACGAGATCTGAAGGAACCACCTGTACATAGAAGATTTTACTGATACTTATCACAGGGCGTGGGACTTGCTCCAAGTACTATCAAACGTTTTTTTCTAGGCAGAAGCAAGTCCATGTGGCCTTACTCTTGGGACAACACCTTCCACAACATATTGAATGGGTTGCAGACTTCTTCTTATGATGGATCTCTAGTAGAGCATTGCATATTTGCATTTTTTTTTATCTACATGCACATCAGTTTTTTTCTGTTGGATCAAAGCACTGGACGCTGAAATGCATTTAGCCACTTATAATTGTTTAAGGGTTAGAACTAGATCTACTATGAAATAATTATGTATATATATAATTTTATCAGGATCCTCACGAGTTTTCAACTGACATTTTTACACTTGACTTTCGTGATCTAGCATGGAGTGATTTCTTAAACCTGACTACAATTTAACTTTGGACATGACGGATGACAATGTCATGCCTTCGTGAACGTGTTCTTGGTGCAGTATCGAGTCAACTAACAGATTTCATCTCTGTTTCAACACAACATGAAAAATGAATTACTACAAAAGAAGGAATCACTGCAAATGATGAAAATACAGCAAGCGAACGCTTCCTCCTGTTGTAACAAATCAGTGACAGTTTGGGACCTTCGTGGTGGTTCTAAGTGTTGTACTTGATTACACTTGTGATTCGGAACGCCGTCGAAGATAAAGTTTAAACCTTCTGTGCTTTATCATTGTTTATTGCTGATCTAGTTGAATTATTCAAAAATTTAAATGTATTTATAGTATTCCATAAAGAACATTTGTTGTAATTTGGGATTATTTTGAAACTTATTTGACCCTTATTTATAACGGCGTATGTCATGCAGGCGTAATTAAGTATGACCATTAATAGATAAACGTGCCACCTGTCGGGACATTAAACAAAACAAGCAAAACCAAGCTACTGTTTGATTCATCCTTTTTTTAAGGTAGAGTGTACGTAGACGTCAATGTAACCATTAAAAGGTCCAAAGTCGTATATATTGAGAAATACATACCAACAGCGAAAGTAGAAGTTACTATGTATCCATTTATAAAAACTTGTAAAATCATAGCGCGCCTCAGGAAATTTTTATGAATGAACCGAATCGTGAATTTCGAATATCAATTTAATATCAATTTAAGTCCTCTGAAATTAAAAAAAAATCGTATCTTTATTAAGTAAATACAATTCACACATAAACCTGTGTGCTTGATCATGAAATGGACACAGTACCGCCACATGAATGGATTATTTTTTGTGCCTTCGTATGAATAATTGGTAAGCCGTATACGTTTATAACAATAGCCTGGATCATTTGGACTCTTTTCATATAAAGTAGTCTCATAAATGTAAGAGTCTGGTTGAAACAGACTATTTTCAAGATGGCTTTACCTAAAAGCTAGAAGGCAGAGACCCTGCCTTAATAACATAAAACTATCAATCCTTGTACACATGGTACAGCCAAACCAATCAGCAATGACAACATAATGGAGGCTACAGCACACGACATTAATCCTTGTACAGCTTTAAACCAGTCTGAAAATATAACATACAAGTGAGGACCCTAAAAGATGTCTCGTCCGTCCCTGCTTGACCTCTAAATTGATGTGAAATCTAAATGAACTTATCAGAAAATTGAACATGCTGACTAGACTGTGAAATTAAGGTCACATGCATACAAAAAAATGTAAGTAATATGGCAGACTGTCAAGCACTTTCCAAGACCAACCAACATGTTCACTAGACCATGAAATTGAGGTCAAAAACAAAAGTCACCTGCCAAATTGACATGTACATGTACTACCCAAGACCAACCGACATACTTAATATAATAGATCTACCATTTATAGTTAATGAGAAATGGACTTAATCAGGCAAACTTAATGTGGCCAATAGACCGTGAAATTGATTCAAGGACAATAGTTACCTGCACGACTGACATGTACTACCCATATATGTGCAAATGGCATCAGAATAAGAGTAAAGGGGTTGCAAAACAACCATGTTTTTAATTTTAGCCTGACATGTTTTAATTTTGTTTGTCTTAGTTTGTGAAAGAAATAATTTTTAAAGACATTTTTAACTTAATCATGCCATTCAGACATGACAAATAAAGGGCTATGCCGAGCGCAGAATGATACGACCGCAGCATGTCGACCAACAAAAGTAGTTTAAAGTGAATGTGGACACAGTAAAGAGCTTGACACAATAATTAGATGGACACAAAAAGAAGCTAGACACAGTTATTAGCTAGAAACAAAATAGGGAAAAAATAAACCCTTTTGATTACTTACTGATAAAAAAAATGTAAGAGCTATGCAAAATATGGACTATCAACTAAAACTTAACATCCATAGAAATTCAAAGAAAAAAAATCCATTAAAATCTGATGAAAAATAAAGATCGATGACATATTTAGAAAAATTGCAATTTTGGCCCCTTTGACCCCTTGTAGCTTGGAAAAATAAAAAAGCTACACAAAATCTGTTGAAATACTACTGAAAGTGTATATCAAGAGGAATCCAAAGAAAAAAATCCCATCGAAATCCGATGAAAAATAAAGATTTTACATATTTAGAAAAATTGCATTATTTTTGGCCCCTTTGACCCCTTGTAGTTAGGAAACGGTAAGACCTACACAAAATCCGTTGACAGACCACTGAAAGCTTAGACCAAGAGGAATCCAAAGAAAAAAATCCCATCGAAATCCGATGAAAAATACATGTAAAGATTTGACATATTTAGAAAAATTGCAATTTTGGCCCCTTTGACCCCTTGTAGCTCTGAAACAGTAAGAGCTATGCCAAATCTGTTGGCATATTACTGAAAGCTTAAATCAAGAGGAATCAAATGAAAAAATTCCCATCGAAATCTGATGAAAAATAAAGATTTGACATATTTGGAAAAATTGTATTTTTGGCCCCTTTGACCCCTTGTAGCTCGGAAATGGTAAGAACTACACAAAATGTGTTGCATACCACTGAAAGCTTAGATCAAGAGGAATCCAAAGAAAAAAATCCCATCGAAATCTGATGAAAAATAAAGATTTGACATACATGTAAATGTATTTAGAAAAATTGCAATTTTGGCCCCTTTGACCCCTTGTATTTTGGAAACGGAAAGAGCTATGCCAAATCCGTTGACATACTACTGAAAGCTTAGATCAAGAGGAATCCAAAGAAAAACATAGGTAATCAACGATTACAAAATTCGCCTCATTATGGCACATGGACACAGAAACCCTATTTGGCCAGGGTGCTCATTTACCATACCTTATGCATGTATACAAAGGCTAGAAGATCTTACCATGTACAGTAACCGAGACCTGAATTCCGACATAAACGGTAAAGTGACCTAATTTTGCTTGGATGCTGACCTACCCGCAAAGATACATGCACATGCAAGGTTAGATGATCCTACCATGTACAGTTACTTAGATATGAACTCGAACGTAAACTTGAATGTAAGTCAATCATGCAGAAAATATAGGTCAAAGTGACCTAATTTCGCTGGATGCTGACCTACCCCCAAAGATGTATGCACATGCAAGGTTAGATGATCCTACCATGTACGGTTACTTACTAATAGATCTGAACTCCGACATAAACTTGAATGTAAGTCGATCATGCGGAAAATATAGGTCAAAGTGACCTAATTTTACCTGGATGCTGACCTACTGCCAAAGATGCATGCACATGCAAGGTAAGATGATCCTTCCATGTACAGTTACTTAGATCTAACTTGGACGTTAACTTGAATGTAAGTCAATCATGCGGAAAATATAGGTCAAAGTGACCTTATTTTGCCTGGATGCTGACCTATTCCAAAAGATGCATGCACATGCAAGGTTAGATAATTGTACCATGTACAGTTACTTAGATCTGAACTCGGACTTATAATTATACTTAAATGTAAGTCAATCATGCGGAAAATATAGGTCAAAGTGACCTAATTTTGCCTGGATGCTGACCTACCCCAAACAAGAACTGTCGCCGAATGGCAGCCAAAGATACCCCCCCCCCTAATTGAATCCTGAATCGATATGGTAAGTGCAAAATTAAGTTGGTGTGGACACAATACAGGTGTGGACACAGTGCAAGTATGGACACAGTACAAGTATGGACACAATACAAGTATGGACACAATGATATAATCTTCAAGAAAAAACTTTTCCAAAGGGTTCCAATGAAAACACTGTCTAAATCAGACAAATGTATAATTCACCTTTTTTTCAGCCTATTTGACATTTTACACATCTACATATAGTGTTCTTCCTTTGTCTAAAGTTTCATCAAAATCCTTCAAGTGGATTAAGAGGAGTTGTGCATATGAGGTAACCCATACATGGGGAATCAACGAATAGTCAAAGTCGGATTATCTCCCCTTCCTGGTTTCAGACAATAATTATATTCCTTCATGCACATCTCCATATAGTGTCCTTCCTTTGTGTAAAGTTTCATCAAAACCCTTCAAGTGGTTTAAGAGGAGTTGCACTTACAAGGTAACCCATATTAAGGGAATTAACGAAAAGTCAAAGTTGAATTATCTCCCCTTCCTGGTTTCGGACAATAATTATATTCCTTCATGCACATCTCCATATAGTGTTCTTCCTTTGTGTAAAGTTTCATCAAAATCCTTCAAGTGGTTTAAGAGGAGTTGCGCTTACGAGAAGTGTGGACAGACGGACGGACAGACGGACGGACAGACAGACAGGGTGATTCCTATATACCCCCCCAAACTTTGTTTGCGGGGGGTATAAAGATGCATGTACATGCAAGGTTAGATGATCCTACCATGTACAGTTACTGAGATATCAACTCAGACCTAAAATTAAATGAAAGCCAGCCAAGCGGAAGATATAGGTCAAAGAGACCTAATTTTCCTGGAGGCTGTGAGTTAGCCCAAGATGCATCTGTACACAAAGTTTGATGACCCTACCCTTCATAGTTACCAAGATATATACCTAAATGCGGATGCGGACGAAGACGCAGACGTGGACGAAGACGCGGACGCCTGGGGGTACTCCAATAGTCCCCCTCAACTTCGTTGAGGCGAACTAAAAATCCCATCGAAATCCGATGAAAAATAAAAATTCTACATAATCTGCAAATTCGCAATTTTGGCCCCGTTCGGCCCCTAATAGCTGGGAAAGGCAAAAAGTTATCAAAAATCTAATAGCTAAGCGCCATTAATTTTTCACAAAGGAATTCATTGAAAAAAACTGCATCAAAATCAGACTAAAAATAAAAAAATTATTTTTTTGAGATTTGCCCCTGTTGGGCCCCATTTATCTCGTGAGCAGTACATGCTACATGAAATCTGTTAGCATACGCCAGATTGGAAATTTTCTCAGGAGCACACTGAAACAAACCCCATCAAAATCCAATAATTAATAAAGATTCTACAGTCAAAAATGTGAAAACACCCAATTTCACCCCTTTTTCTGAAATGGGGGGAGGGGGGCACCAACTCAAAATTAAAACCTCTGTTTACGCGTGTGCCAAGATACATCATACTATAACTTCATATAATGATCCATCCACTAGAAGCAAAGTTACGCTGTCCACAAACGCCGACGATGACTGACGACGCCAGCACCATACCAATATACGACCTCATTTAATCAAAGTCCCAAAGGGACTGGTGGATTAGTGTCTATGATGGCAATGATCAGTATCTAATCTATTGAAATTTTATGTACACTGTCCAATAGTGTCCATGTATGATATGAATAATTGCCTGTCTATGTCGTGCATAATTACTCATTTTTTACTACGGGTCTAATTATTATGATGATATCAAAACCAAGAAAGGTACAAAAACCATGTTTTGCTCATCAAGAAAATTAACATGCCTTTCTGACAGTCAGCAAGTATTTAATGGTGGCCATCTTCATTTGATCACACAAGCCAATCAATGGCAATCAAACCATTAGAGACAAATATCCAAAGAATTTTGATTTTATACCAGAAACCAGGGACTATATATAGTCCCTGCAGAAACCTATTACATATTATGGGTTCCCTGCTGTACACTCAACATACTAGTAGACTAAACAATGACAGCATCATCTTGATCAAGTACAGTTTGAAATTTAATTCTAAAGAAGAGACCTGAATGAAAGGTTTGTGAATGCTGACAAGACGCAAAAGCTGACAAGACATGAGCAGCAATACCCTGCTCTTTAATTGTGGAGAGAATATTTCGTCAAAGAAACACACGAAAAGCTTGTTACATGTACATAGTAATTCCTCAGTAGTAGATGTTCAGCAGTGGATTTTGCTGAGTAAAGAAGTTGAAGCTGAAGACATGAAAACGATGATCTGTGCCAAGTTCTTTGTGCAACAATGCATCTCAATTCGCGCTATGATATACATTCTCATGCAATTGAAAAATGACTGTTATGCACTGTAAATACTCAAATGACATTATCTCAATTTTTGTTTGACCAAACTCTGATCAACGGCAATTATAAACACGCAACACCCCGGACTGAACATTGTTGGACGCCCCGGGGTTGGACGAACGGCAATCAACAGATCAACACCCCTGCCTGATCCTATTTCGAATTAAGTCAATTCCAACCCCGATCGTTGCAAAATATCGTCTGTTTCGGAATATGCACCTTGACAACTGTTTCCAGGTAATACTTTGTATTTACCGATGTACGACTTCTTCAGTATTTTGTTTTGAGTCGGCCATTTACATGTATACCGAACGCGGACCTCGGAGAAGACACTACATGGCAATCGCAACAAGTATAATGGAACAGCCAACGTGGAACAGCCGTACTTTTCCATTCATTGATAATTAGAAATGCAAACAAACATTACGCCTTCCGTAGATTGTAAATAATGGACTGTTGTTCTCGAAGGCTACTGAATTTGATTTTTTATTTCCAAAGCGTTGTTCTTTTATGATTTATTTCAAAACAGCCACATCGTTTCATTGAGGGTTCAGGGAAGTACGTTTACGCCATTCATACAAAATCGGTCTTCCATATTCATACATCTATACACAAAATTTTATGAATGGGAAATTCATTCAGTGATTAATTAACGAATTCGGGCACCATTTAAGTGTTGAAAAGTTCGGGCAATCAAATCAATGTTCAATGAAAATAGACTATTGAGTGTCAGAGTTTTTTATGAGATCAGAAAGATGTGTACGAGGTTTCCTGAAAAGGATTCTTTTAGCATGGGTATGATCACTAAATTCTGATTGCGTGAGGTTGGTCACCCTGGGTCGTAACATAGGATAGAATTCTATCCTTTGGATAGACACTAATCCAAAAACTACAAATGTAAATGTAAATTGTTTTCGTTTCAATTCCGATTTTAAACTTGCATTTGTTTGAAAATATCAGATTGTGTATTGTGATGTCATAGACACAGACAGCAATGGAAACAATATAATATCAATATTTAGTTGGTACTTAGATTCGTGATTTCCAATTCTATGCATTAAAACTCAAGGGAAATGTGTTTTCCGTTGCAAACTTAACTTCGTGGTTTTAGCAAACTACTAAATCCATGAAAATTGGATCCCCATGAATAGTATTAATTTTCATCGCATGCGTCAAGTTGGGAAATATTGATGATTAGTAATTTTACTGTATGAAATTAATAACCTGTTTTCAGATATAATAACTCATTTGAGAGGGGCACGTCTTTTTACTCAAATAAACCCAGATAACCTTAGGCCAAATAAAAACAAGAGTGGACCCCAATAGATGTCTCGCCCGTCCCTGCTTGTCGCTAAAACAGTCATGCACTACTCAAGAGCAACCTACAAGCCAAATATTATTACCATTCCACTTACAGTAATTAAGAAACTATTCTAATCAGAAACACTCAACTTTGTTCACTAGACCATTGAATTGAGGTCAAGGTCAAAAGCCATATGGCAGACTGACATGTACTAACCAAAACCAAGCTATATACCAAATATCATTGACCTATGGCTTGTAGTTATTGAGAAACAGACATAAGCAAAGAAACTTAACCTGGTCACTGGACCGTGAAATTGAGGTCAAGGTCAAAAGCCATATGGCAGACGGACATGTACTAACCAAGACCAAGCTATATACCAAATATCATTTACTTCTAGCTTCTAGTTATTGAGAAAATGGACTTAAGCAAAAAAACTTAACCTGGTCACTGGACCGCGAAATATAGGTCAAGGTCACATGATTTTGGGTCCGACAGATAGGGTTCGCCGTAAGCTACATATGGACCAAATATAAAGTTCCTACATCAATGGCTTCTGTATTAAAACTTGAGTTTACGCCGCCGTCGCCGTCATACTTTGCACGCCTATGTCTCGCTTTCGCGACTTTCGTCGCGGGCGAGATAAAAATAGGTGTGGTTCTGGTCACCCAACCAACCCTAGCTACAGTACAGCCAGAGACTTACCATGATAAATCACTGTGATAGACATATCACTCGAAATTTTTTAATGAATATATCTCTCTGCTTAGTGAAATGTGTATATTTTATTTCCTGTTTGATCTATCAACATGCTTTCTTTTGCATTTAGAGTGATGCATTCTACCACTTGATATGCAAAAGAAATTATGTGGATAGAACAATCAGGAAAAAAGATATATTCATTAAAAAAATTAGAGTGATATGTCTATCACAGTGATTTATCATGGTAAGTCTCTGGCTGTACTGTAGGTCGGGAATCTTTTTTTTTCAGGCATGGTCAACGAAATCTGGAAAAATTTTGGGTCATTCCCAAGTCTGTTCCGAAATTAATCCTACAAACCGGAAGTCCTGCCATTTGCATTGTATTTTGGAAGAAACTTGGCATATTTCTTGATTTTTGTCTATTTGAATGTCTTTTGACCCAAATAAAAAGTTTAAATACATGTATTTTACGAAAGGATATGGAGTAAATGAACATGAGACCATAACACATATGTTAACTCCAACTGCAACAATTTTAATGAGCTGTATGGCCATTTCGGAAATTTATTCCTCATCAGCAATGTCTATTTTATTAACTTTCCGTACAAGCGGAAGCATGTTACCAGATAAACTAGTCAATAGACGATTTTCATATTTACAGGATGACCGCCATTTTAGCATGTTTTTCAAAGGGACGTTACTCGCTAACACTCGACAACCTGGTTTTCGGTCTCATTAGCAGGGATTTAGCTAGGATTTTTAGACCATTAGTCACTTTTGCGTATAAATTTCGTGGCACAATGTGTAGTATGAGATACTAATTTTATGATTTATAATTTTTCTGTATTTGGTTGTATTTATATATGGGAGATATGCACATCATTGTTCCAAATTTACAATGCTCTTTCTGGTTCCTATTAAATTTACAGAATTTTAGCTATGCATTCGAATTTATTTTATTCATCTATTAGCAGTGGTATCATACCTCTTCAAAGGTTGAAAGAGGTTATGTGAGTCGTATTGTTTGAAATTGCACAGTTTGACTTTCTATAACTTATTACACATAAAACTTTCTATACATTTGTATTATAAAAGAAATTATTTAGCAAAATATCAAACAAATGTTGTTTATAAACACTTTTTAAGCTTTAATAGTGGTAAAATATGAATTTTCTGTTATAATTACCAGAGCAAATATCAGCATAGGTTCAATTCTAAAAAAATTAATTCATTTTAAAGACATCATTAAAGGGAAATAACCCAACTTTCAAAAATACGTGATCTTTAAACAAAAATTCAAAGGGGAAGTTTGACCTGTTAATTATGAAAATTCTGCTGGAAGAAAGATTTAAATGTTCAAAACATTAATAATTTTAAACAACTGATAGTTAATTGCTATACAGGTGAGCAGGTTATACCTCTGATTGACTGGTAATTAATGATAACAGGCCAGGAACACAGGCAAACAAATCACCGACGGTGTTTGTTTACAACTGAACTAATCCTTTAATTAGCATTACAGGTGTAATTAAAGTGGCAGTTTGGACCATTAGATTACAGTGACAAAGATTATGGACATAATACTTTAATATTTGACGATTTTTGAAATTTCAAGTGATGAATTGCAGGCTTAAAAAATTCGCCACTTCCAAAAAAGATTCGTCAATGGCGAAAGTGACGAGCGCTAGCTAAATCACTGCATTAGGTATAGGAAGATCAGTAAATATTTACTTTCGAAACTGATAAGATATTCACTTTAGTAAGCATGATAAGTACCCAAATAATTTGAATTATTTTTTTAAAAGACAATCAAGATATTACCCCTACCCTCATAATCGATGTCTTTATATCTGAACTTTACTGCTGCCCCTTGTTACTATGGAACCGTAAACCAGACTGTCTGGTCAATAGGTTACTTCCCTTTGTTGAAAACGTTATAAAAACGGAGTCAAAGTCAGGACAAGAAATGGATATGAAATTGGTCTATTTACAGAGGTCTGTATCAAAATAGGGTCGGCTGATAACAACGTTGAACTTTTTTTTATGGGAATCAATAAAAAGTTCTAGGGTCGGCATCTAAAAGTTAGGGTCGGTCGGACTACCGTAAACACACATTTTTTTTTTTGGCCTAATCATCGATCGCGTCACCGCTCATGTTGGGGGTGTAAGATCTGATTGGTCATTTCAGCTTTGTGATGTCACCCCGGATAAGAGAATTTAAGTATGTGCAAGTTTATTTGAGTAAAAATATGTGGCGATCTGAGAGAGTATTCCCAACCTGACATAAATTTAAATAATGTTCTACATTGTTTAAACACCCAAAGTATTCTATTACTAGCCAAGTGTCTTCATGTACCATGTACATGTATTGTAATTGTAAACCAGAATAACTTTGCCTAAAGCTATTGACAAAATGATGTCGTACAAATGAACCACGCCCACTCATTTTCTTGAATATTTTTGTTATATTCATTACCTGGAAGGTTTTTCTCTATTTCAAAATTGTCCGAAAAGAACCAACGACAGTTATCTAACATCCCTGTAGTCGCTGGTCCACCCAAACAGTTGATCCACAGTCCACAATCACAGTTATTCGCCAAACACTGGCACAACTGGTCTTGCTTGTTGACGAAATGTAGCCAGTTTGGCATCGCAAAACAAACAATTGTGGCTACGGTTGTAATCAATACACATAAAACTGCTGACACGACTAAACATGAAGCCATTTTTTGCTTTGAGTTAGTTAGAAATCAGTGAAACAGTTGTTATTCTTGTCCCTGAAAGTTGTTTCTTTATGCTCTGCTGCTTTCTTGGAACACTTCCGGTATCTTTTAAGGTATTTCCGGTTATAGTCTGTTCCATTAATCATTGACTACCGTCAGAAAACCTATGCTCTATATCAAAGTTTATTTATATTATTTTTTCTCTAATCTTTAGTTGAAATGACAAGTAACAATCATCATTCTTGCAAAAATTTCAAAGATACATCAGTTAGGGACCGACCATTTAACTTGAAAAAGGGGGGGGGGGCTATGTTTTTTTTTTAATATTTTAATATTTGTTTAATATTTTGGAGCCGATTTTATGTGAAAAAAATATTTTGGCTGCCAAAATGATGAAAAAAAAATTCTGAAGGAGGCTTTCTGNAATTGAGGCTCAAAAAGGGGTATATTGAAAATAATAAAATATTTTTGTGTCGACCAGATCCCATAAAAGGTCAAATTATCACCTTTGGGTTACATTGTTGAAATCAGATTTGCTATAAACCGAATTGTAACATGACATAGTATTTTATTTTAAAACATTTAATTTTATTATCCACCAATCGTAACAGTTAGGAGTTGTAGTGCTTAATACTGAATGAACTTTGAACTTGAACTTTTTATTTCTCAAGACCCCAACTGGGGTATGTGAATACAAACAATATAACATATATACATAGAATAATGCATGGAGTGTCAAGTACAATATATGACAACAGAGACATTTAAATACGGAGATTGGAAGGTTATCGTTAAACCCATGTCAATGCATTTTTTAGCAAACGGCAACGAGATCCTACGAGATGCAACGAGATGCGTCACCCNTATAATTCCTACTGGCATGTCCTACACAGTAATACAGTCCACTGGATATTAAAGCAAAAACACCAGCACCAACAGCTACCCAGAATGCCCAGCCATAAATCAACTGGTTCCCTGTTGAACTCTCTTTGGTCAAGACTTCAGCTCCATGATCCAGGTATGCTTTAGCGCCAAATACACAAACAGAAACGGCAATCAATAAAACTGAAAAACAATAAGAAAACTTGTACTATAAGAGTCTGAAAAAATTCTCAATACCAATGTATACCGTCTATTATCCATCAAGTAGAATTCATATTTGTAGAAAATCTCTCAAGTTTATGTTTGTTTTCCTAAGTTATCTCTAAATCAGCTTGATGAATGCACTCTGTTTGTTTTTGTTAAAAAAAACTTTCTGGACTAAATTAGTGTTTTTAATCCTTCAACTAGACATCGGAGAGATGGCAGCCATCTCTGTGGGCCCCGCTGTATAATATGTGCAAATTTAAGTGTGTGTGGACACAATACAGGTGTGGACACAGTACAAGTGTGGACACTTCACAAGTATGGACACCATCATATTATCAAGATATCAACAGAATGTAAGCAATAATCTGACCTTGAAGATAAAGGTCAAGGTCAAAGGTCACCAATCATTGTTCATGACACATCATCTTGAAGTGATCTATCTACATGGAAAATATCAAAAGCCTATCTCAAAAGACCAAAAAGTTATACCCCGGACAAGACTTGTCATCATAAAAGCAAAAATCTGACCTTGACGACAAAGGTCAAGGTCAAAGGTCGCCAATCATTGCTCATGACACATCGTCTTGAAGTGTTCTATAATTCCTACNGTCCTACACAGTAATACAGTCCACTGGATATTAAAGCAAAAACACCAGCACCAACAGCTACCCAGAATGCCCAGCCATAAATCAACTGGTTCCCTGTTGAACTCTCTTTGGTCAAGACTTCAGCTTCATGATCCAGGTATGCTTTAGCGCCAAATACACAAACAGAAACAGCAATCAATAAAACTGAAAAACAATAAGAAAACTTGTACTATAAGAGTCTGAAAAAATTCTCAATACCAATGTATACCGTCTATTATCCATTAAGTAGAATTCATATTTGTAGCAAAATCTCTCAAGTTTATGTTTGTTTTCCTAAGTTATCTCTAAATCTGTTTGTTTTTGTTAAAAAAAACTTTCTGGACTAAATTAGTGTTTTTAATCCTTCAATAAGGTTGGGTGTGGTACCTTTTCCAGATAGCCAGTACTGTTACATGTATGGCCTATCATGAAAATATTCTGCCAGAGTAATACACAAGACAAAAAATCTAATACAAGAATACTTTTGTCTGAACATTAACAATATATGACTACAAAATGCATATTTATTGATTTAAAACCCATTTAAAAATAGCCTGTGAATGCAGCTCAATTTACAATGTATAAAAATATCCAGAATGAAGCAGAAAACGAGGCACCCATCATAAATTTATCCTCATTTCCTGTATTGTTACAATGCACATTATACTTACAGGTAAGATTAGCGAAAGCTCCCGCAGCTTGATGAGCGTTGCAACCTTTACACACATTACACAGAGACAACAAACCAATCAGCAGTGACAACATAGTGGAGGCTACAGCACACGACATTAATCCTTGTACAGCCTTAAACCAATCTGAAAATATAACATAAAACTGTAAATCCATGTAGAGCCAAACAATCAATAGTGACAACATAATGGCGGCTACAGCACACGACATTAATCCTTGTACAGCTTTAAACCAATCTGAAAATATAACTCAAAACTATCAATTCTTGTACACATGGTACAGCCAAACCAATCACCAGTGACAACATAGTGGAGGCTACAGCACAAGACATTAATCCTTGTACAGCTTTAAACCAGTCTGAAAATATAACATAAAACTATCAATCCATGTAGAACCAAATCAATCAGCAGTTTAAAACAAGCCTGAAAATATAACATAAAAACTATCAATTATTGTACACATGGTACAGCCAAACCAATCAGCTGTGACAACATAGTGGAGGCTACAACACAAGACATTAATCCTTGTACAGCTTTGAACCAAGTCCTTGTCACCTTTGAACCAGTCAGAAAATATAACATAAAACTATCAATCCTTGCACACATGGTACAGCCAAACCAATCAACAATGACAACATAATGGAGGCTACAGCACACGACATTAATCCTTGTACAGCTTTAAACAAGTCTGAAAATATAACATAAAACTATCAATCCTTGAACAGCCAAACCAATCAGCCGTGACAACATAGTGGAGGTAACAACACAAGACATTAATTCTTGTACAGCTTTGAACCAAATCCTTGTACATTTGAACACTTTGATGAAAAATAAAGATATGATATATTTAGAAAAATTGCAATTTTGGCCCCTTTGACCCCTTGTAGCTTGGAAACGGTAAAAGCTACACAAAATCTGTTGAAATACTACTGAAAGTGTATATCAAGAGGAATCCAAAGAAAAAAATCCCATCGAAATCCGATGAAAAATAAAGATTTTACATATTTAGAAAAATTGCATTATTTTTGGCCCCTTTGACCCCTTGTAGTTTGGAAACGGTAAGACCTACACAAAATCCGTTGACAGACCACTGAAAGCTTAGACCAAGAGGAATCCAAAGAAAAAAATCCCATGAAGTTTTCAAGATCAAAATTAAAGATTATATTTTAAATGGGTGAAGACATACATGTACTATTGTTTCAGAATGTTGATATTCTGTAAGACAATTATATTATAATTCGAATTGTATTTATTATATATCTCTTGTATTTTTTCATGTATTGCATTTATTATTTGTATTTGTTTTAAACATTATGTATATTATTGAAATGAGGGCCTCAGGGAAGATTGGTTGTACCAACTGTGTTTACCCTCTATAAATAAAGCATTTACTTACTTACTTACTTACTTACTTACATCGAAATCCGATGAAAAATACATGTAAAGATTTGACATATTTAGAATAAAGGGCTACGCCGAGCGCAGCATGATACGACCGCAGCATGTCAACCACTGAAATTTCAACAAAAGTAGTTTAAAGTGAATGTGGACACAGTAAAGAGCTTGACAAAATAATTATATATATAGATGGACACAAAAAGAAGCTTGACACAGTTATAAGCTAGAAACAAAATAGGGAAAAATTCATCCTTTTTGATCACTTACTGATGAAAAAAACGTAAGAGCTATGCAAAATATGTACTATCAACTAAAACTTTACATCCATAGAAATTCAAAGAAAAAAATTCCATCAAAATCTGATGAAAAATAAAGATATGACATATTTAGAAAAATTGCAATTTCTGCCCCTAGGCTTTGACCCCATGTAGCTCGGAAACGGTAAGAGCCACGCCAAATCTGTTGCCATACTTCTGAATGCTTAGATCAAGAGGAATCCAAAGAAAAAAA
>MJUU01049759.1:19954-36683 GCA_002080025.1 Modiolus philippinarum
ATGTTTTATTATGGTCTTATTTATAACAATATAGCTAAAGCAATTTAAACTGCAGCAAATTTTGTTGAGCATACTTTAAAAATATGCCATATGACATAATACTATCTAAAGGCAGCAATCAAAATGAATATTCCAATACAGAATTGAAACTGGCAAATTAAGGGACCAACTGTGATAAGGATTCAGGTAAAATCTAAAATGGCATATTTTACCATTAATTTTTTGTCACTCATTTTATTTATGATTATTATATATTTCCTGAGAATCAAACATACACACCTTTCTGAAGAAGAGAGCTAAAGAACCAGTCTTCTTTGGTTTCTGTGTCTGGTTTACTGTTTGTGTAGCAGTAGAATCTTGTTTGTTGACAACTGGTGTCCTCACAACAGTAGTTTGTAAAGGAATTAATATCTGATAATAAATAATAGAAGTTTTAAAAACAAAGTTGGATAAGAGTAAAATCAGGCCAGTTAATGGATGAGAAAACTAATATCTGTAAAGTCTAACAATATCATCAAGTGTGACCAGATATTTTGCTTTTTAGCATCGCAGCAAGACCTTGTCACAGACAATAACTTAATATTCTTAAAATAAGACAAGTTCAATCCAAGTCCTAAAAGATCCATAAACTATGCTTGTAGAAATACAAAATGTTAGATTTGTTAGCATAGATAACACATATGCAGTATATGTATACCTGTCTGCCATCTTCTGTTTGTGCTTGTTGGAATGCTATAACTGTTTGATTGCCTTCTTGGTTCCCAGATGTCTGAGTCAACTGGGTAACAGTTCCACCACTGCCTCCACCAAATAGTCTTCTTTTGGCACTGCCAGGGGAGGGCGAGCTGAACCTGTCAGCTGCTGAGGGTCCTGGTGGGGACTGGGGAATCTCTGAAAGACAAATATACCCTTTGAAATATTAATATCAGTACAGATGTCATGGCACAGAAGGTTATCTACTTTGTTATGATTGCTCAAAAGGTTATCTTCTTTGCTTTCATGGCACAGAAGGTTATATACCGTTTTTTTATGTGTATTACACGCACATATTTTCCCCCAGAAAGGTCCTAGTGAGGGGGGATACGTTTTATACATGCGAACTTCAAAAGACCATTTTTTTCTGACCACCACGAACTTAACTTCAGACCGGAAATGACACTGGAAATAAGTATAAAATCCTTGTTGTGGTCAAGATACATACCTGTGTTTGATGATAACAAAGTTTGCTAATGTTAACATGATTAGATGTGTATTGTTTTCTATGTACACACATGTGTATACAGAGATTTCCCGGTACCCAAAATTTCATCTCGATCGTGTCCGCCATATTTGTTTTGATTAGGTGAAGCTGGTTCAGGTTTTCAGTGGTACACGATACTTGCAAGTCATTATGTAATTATATTTATGAAAAGGGATAGTTTAAATGAAGTTAATTAATGCATAAACCGATTATGAAGATCAATAAGGGAATATCACTTAAAAATTTACCAAAGGCAAACCGTAATATTTACGTATCCGTAACCGCCTTTGACTTCTAATTACGTTTTGAGATAAACTTCCTGTGTTTACAAAATCAATATTTTTTGTTTGCAAATTCCCAAAATGTTTGAACAAACCATTAAATAAATACAGGTACAGTTATTCCTCTAAATATAAGTGAATAAAGCATCATGTATTACATTTAATTCAGTCCACAAGGTAACTCTCGGTGTCTCTAGACATTTTTGGACAGAACATGTTGAAAATTTACATGCGTCTTTCACAAACGAACTAGATTTTTTCTGATCCTTTTCCTCTGAGAAAGGGGGTGCGTTTTATACACCAATGCGTTTAATACACACCAAAATTCGGTACTTTGATGTAATGACTACTTTGTTATGATTGCTCAAAAGGTTATCTTCTTTGCTTTCATGGCACAGAAGGTTATATACTTTGATGTAATGACTACTTTTTTATGATTGCTCAAAAGGTTATCTTCTTTGCTTTCATGGCACAGAAGGTTATATACTACTTTGTTATGATTGCTCAAAAGGTTATCTTCATTGCTTTCATGGCACAGAAGGTTATATACTTTGAGGTAATGACACAGTAGGCTATTTATTTTGTTGTGAATGCACAGAAAGGTTTAACTACTTTTTAAGATGACATAAAAGGATGTCTACTTTGTTGATTGCTCAGAAGGTTATCTACTTTGATGTAAGGGCACAGATGATCATCTACTTTGTTGTGAGGGCACAGAAGATTATCTTCTTTGATGTAAAGGCACAGAAGGTTATTTACTTTGTTGTGAGGGCACAGAAGGTTATCTCATTTGATGTAAGGGCACAGAAGGTTATCTACTTTGTTGTGATGGCATAAAAGGTTATCTACTTTGTTGTGATTGCTCAGAAGGTTAATGTCTTTGATGTAAGGGCACAGAAGGCTATCTACTTTGTGATGGCATAGAAGGTTATCCTCTTTGATGTAAGGGCACAAAAGGCTATCTACTTTTTGATGGCATAGAAGGCCATCTACTTTGTTGTGATGGCATAAAAGGTTATCTTTTTTGTTGTGATGGCACAGAAGGTTATCTTCTTTATTGCAATGGGTTAGAATTTTATCTTCTTTGTTGTCTTGGCACAAAAGTTATCTAGTTTGTTGTGATTGCACATGAAGTTTAATCTACCTTATTGTGAGGGTAGAGAAGATATCTCTTTGTATTGATTGCTCAGAAGGTTATCTACTTTTTTACAATGATAACGAAGGTAATCTACTACCATGTAATGGTAAAGAAAAAACAGATAAATTTTTGCTGTTTTTCTTTCAATACAGTTCAAATAGTAATGCCAACAATCATGGTCAACTTACCCTTTTTAAGCTGACCAGGCTGTCCTTCATCTACCAATCTTTTGACAGCTGGATGTTGCATTACTTTACTTGATGAACTTAAATTACTGTCTATCAAACTTGGCAAAATTACCTACATAACAAAAATATGTAAATATTTCAATTAGGGGTAAATTGCATATAAAACTGATATAAACTTTGCCCTTTTATCAGGTAACACAACTGTCTTTTTATCTCCACACATCACTTTGGATGACTATTTCTTTTTTTTCTTTCTTTAATGTTTTTGTTTTATATATAATTAACTGCACAATCAACTGCACACCTCTAAATCTAGCATTAAAGAACAAACAAAAAATAAAGAAATTGACATATTTGTTCTCATAAATTGTTGCATTTAAAATTATATTACATTTTAATTTACACCTAATATATAATCCACTTAACCAACATTTACTTATAAAAGTGGTTATTTTTGTGTGGTTTAAATTTCCCGATTTGGATTCCTAAACCTATTCACGTGTTTTATTTTCTCACTTAGGTCTCATTATGTTTGTAATAAAAATAAATCTACACGAGTGTTTTTTTTGGGTTTTTTTTTTTTGCAAATATGTGCCCATCACAAAATTAGAGAGCATGACATCACAGCACTCACGGAATCTGAAGAAAATATTATTAATGATTCAGCAATATTGAATTTGTCCTCGACCTGTAACTTATTTTAGCTGGTTAATGTTTAGTAACTTTGTACCTCTTCACAGACTGGTACCCCATTGTTTTCTCTGATAGCATCCCACAGTGGCGAGTCCTGTTTCCAGGCATAACTTTCCAGGATACATTCTTCTATCTAGAAACATTAGAACAGATTTCTTTACAGAACAGTAAAATGAAAACAGGGAAAACAAGACATGGATGTCTACACAACATCAAACCGGATTCTCCATTACTACTGTAGGAGAACTCTCAAACTGATTTCATTTGAAGCATTGTTAGTTTCAAGAGAAACAATGAAGATTTTTTAATAATAATAACATTTGGATTCAAACTTCTCTTTGTTATGAGCATGGTTCGATTATAATCAAACTGGTACTAAGCCTTCAAAAATATACTGTAAAAATAGCTTTGGGACCAGGGATTTTTATTTACTTTGTTATAAGCATAATTTCCTTACATGCCTTTTTGTTACAGCAAACACAACTGTATTAGAGAAAGAACAATAACTTTTTGGCAAATACCCCCTCTCACCATGTTCAGTATTTGCTATAACTTTCACAGTAACTTTAGTATTTAGTTATTATGCTTACTAAAAATCCTTCAAGTGGTTTAGGAGGAATTATGCTTAATAAGTGTGGACAGACAGACAGTAATATGGACTTCTACTAAAATAATAAAATAAAATATAAAATAAAATTGTTTCATTCAGCCAAAACTTACATGATTTAGATGTTTGACAACATCTCTTGAAAGACCGTCTTCAGCACGAATAATAATCTCTACCACTCGGTAAAAGTAATATGGACATAATTCAAAAATATCTACAATCCAAGGAAATCTCCTGAAAAGTAAACAAGTTTTACTACATCTATAACACAAATGTTTTGACTTATTATTAATTAATCAAATACAACATGAAACACATTGCAGTTCTAAAACATAGTGTCTGTTATACATTTGATAACTTAAGAATTTCCTCAATTTCATCAAGTCTACAAAGACATACAACTGAAACACTTAATTAGGAGTCCATTAGAATAAGCCTTTGGGTTTAAAAAGTATATCCTGGGCTAATACAGCCATTTAAAATATGTCAAAGTCATGTTGTAATAGCTTGAGAAAAGATTAAGGACATTTTGTCAATTTGCTTCAAAAATATTACATCAGGACTCATCTTAGAATTCAACTGACCAATCTTAGAGCTAAAGCCATTGTACAAATATTGTTCAAATCCAATGACAAATAAACTTCCTCCAGTGTTACATGGGGAACTGAAACATTGATGCACAGTGGGATGAACAGCAATACCATATCCCCACATGGTGTTGCAGCAGGGGATAAAACATGACCAATACATGTTACCTTGACCTCTATTTTACAGTACAGTTGCCATTTTTACTTTTTGAATGCCATTTTATTTTAATTTAGCACATTTTTGGGGGGTAGTTTCTATATAGTTTTAACTGCTGTTTTATTTTTGATATTCCATAAACACCATTGTTTTGTCATTAAACAACGAAATTGTTCATTACAGTAACAACTGGATCTATTGCTAAAATAATAACCCAATTTTGTAAACTCTGATACATTTTCTTAACCAAAAAAAAATGGTGATGTATTACAAAAATGTACATACCTTAGTGAATTGTAAGAAAATAATACGATTTCCAAACAACATGCAAACAAACATCTGTGAAAGACATCATGTTCCAATAAATTCTAAAAATAGATAATAATCAGCTTTACACCACACTGTAAGGGGAAAAAAACATCTCATTGTTGCATAATTAATTCCCTGTCTGTATTTTAGTACTTTGTAGTATCAGATTTTATATAACTTTTGATTGTATTTGAAAATTTTGTTGAAAGTAAGGAGTATCACCCTCATACAATGCTAGAACAAAAGTGACAATCAGCTGACTTTGGATTAACAGTTAGATCTTTCTGGTTTATTTACTCTCTATCAGCTTTTAAATATGTTTCGGTTTATAGTCATCCAAATGGATTAAGTTGATCAGCACTGAAGAAACTAAGTTGCAGAAATGGCCATCTGCAGGAATAAGATTTAAAGTAACTTCAGTTTTCAATTTAATATTCCTACAATTTTATTGCTTCTACCAGCTTCATGGGAAAAAGATAGAATACCTAAAGAGAAAATTTATCGACTCCCTAACATATACATGTAGTTGAAAGGCTTTTTCACATATTCTTTGTAAGACGAAGTACAAACTCATTAAGTTGCAGTGATTGTCATGAGATATAAGGGCCTATCTAGTTCCCGAGCTTCTGTTATGAGCTGAACGCAAGTGCTATTCAATTTACTAGGCGACTGTCATAGCTTAATATGTAAGTGCAGATACTGGGCTACTGTCCAGAGCTTCTAATGTAAGGATACTTCCACTGTCATGAACTGAACATGTAAGGACTGTTTAAGCTACTGCTTTTCATAATTATGATGTGCAGTATCAGGAGTTCTACTGACAAACTTGTTTCAGTATCTTGTTCACAAAATTTAATTGCATGAAAAGGGCTAACACTAAGAAATAGATATGAATGTGCACATCTACATATTATTTCCTTATTTTCCTCAACAAAACTGTATGAAATTCTGTGAAGCAATTTTTAGGAGTTATATGGCAACAAGAATAGAACTGACTGACAGACAAGCCTTACAGTACCCACTTTATTTTGTGGGGTACAATTACAGTCATGCAGTCATATTTACATAACTTACAAGTATAGCTTCTTTACTTAATCTTTTCTTCTCCTGAGTAACAATACTTTCTAATATTTTGTAATATAAACTTTCTCCAAGTTGTAACCTTCTCTTTGCAAAGTCTATATGAGCTCCAGGATTTTCATCTGTTGGCTAAAATAAACATATATTATTAGAACTATGGAACAATGTTGATGTCATCAGCTAAATATCTGTTAATAAGAAGTATAATATACAATTTTTGGAATGTGAAACTTTATCGTGGACTCATATAATGGCTACCAATAACATTATTAAACCCTACTGCTAGCTTTTGCTATAGCCAGTACAAAGTCCAGCTATCCCAAGTTTTTATCGTTGTCTATGTTTGTCTTTCATTTATCTTTTTCTTGTGTGGTTCCCTTGTGGATCGTTGCCTGTGACTGTAATTTTAAGCCATTGTAGTTGTGTCCTGTTATCGCTTCTTTTTTAATTAATACTCCTGAAAAAAGTTAATGGGCATATTGACATACACAGAATTAATTTTCATCATTACATTCTAAAAGAGTTTTAATTCTACAAATGAAGCTCTTATTTTTAATCAGTTAAGTTTGGCAGTATCAAATACTTGTACTAACAACGAAAGAGAAAGGAACACCAATTACATATTTGACCTTTTTCTTGGGACTTAACTTTTTTATGGAGTATATTTTGAAAATTTAGAACAACCTTTTGCCAAACATACACACATATATAAATGTTAAAAAATATGGAGATGAAAACTTATCTAGATAGAATGCCTCTGTGAAATACTTATGACATCTGAAAGAAGTACAAACAGACAGACTGAGGAACAAGGCCAAAACAATCTGCCCTTGATTTTAAGCAAGGGGAAAACATACTGTTATTGTTTTTCTTTCACGTTACATTTTAATCTTGTTACAAGTGATAGTAAGATGTATATATAAGGAGAACCAAAACCATGATCGTCTCTACAACTGATACTTAAACCTTTGCATTTCCTTATATTTGTAATTTAATGTCTCAAAGTTATGAATATAAATATGTATACATTAAGATCAGAACTGTTACCAAAATTCATGGCTTTTTAATCACCCTATTTCAAAGATGGTGTTATTTATAATTTTACGGAAATGTATATAAATCATAAAAATATTATTTTTATGTAATATGAGAATGCAAAAAATATTATTGATTCACTTTAATTATGTAATATGTGTGACAAGATGTAACTTGAGTATGACTAATACCTGTACATATTGATTACAGAAAACTTCGCCCATCTCTCGAATTCTACACAAAATGCCATCTACTGGATCTTTTGGACATTCGCTGAAAAAGAAACCACTATTCATTATAGTTCTAAAGACTACTTCTACTACATGTACTACCCAAAGAAAAGTCTGACTGCCGATAAAAAACCTAATATTGCAAAACAATAACAGGTCTAATGAATTGTTCAATGACAGGGACATTAAAGTACACTAACACACAGTTTAATCAACAAATTAGTGACACATTTACCACATGCATACAATACATATTGACCAGGAAATACACCATAATCAAAAGACAATTTATATATATTTATAGATAATTGATATTGTCAGATGACTAGACAAGAAATAGATGTTAACATCAAACTGGGTTTGTCTTTACTATTAGAGGATGAGCCAAGTTTTAAAGGGATGCTCCCCTCTTATCATGTAAAGTATTGGCCAAGTCTTGTCAGAGTAACCATGAAATAGTTTTATCAAAATCTAAGAATTGGCTACAATGAAAAATTATATCTAAAGTTTTGCTGTTACAGCAAATGTAGCTGACATTTTGAAATTAGAAAAGGTCCATTTACAATATAGATTAGACATTGAAATGTGAACAGGTCCAAAGTAATGCATTAACCAAAGTTGATCTGGATTGGTTTCTGAAACATGAACAGTACATTAGTCAGATATTAAATTGAACATGTTGATGAATTATCCCCCCTTACAAATTCCGAATATCAGCCATATTACTTCATCCACATCTTCAGTATACTACAACTGTTTAATATTTTCATCAAAATCCAATAAGCAGTTTAAGAGGACTATTGCTGACAAAGTACATGGATGTACAGATGGACAGACAGACATACAGACAGGGTGATTCCTATATACCCCAATCTTTGTTTTCAAGGGTATTAATAATTTGGGTTACATTTTAAATGAACAGGCCTTTTCTACAGATTCTATATGAACTAAATAAACTTAATTTAATGCTGTCATACAATCAACACAAATTGTCCTTATATACAAATGTACTTTATATACTTACGTAGGAGTTTGAAAACAGATATAGAAGAAAATTTTTCTGATTAAAAAGGAGATTATAACATACAAAACTATCATTAAAGTATTAAAAACAATTATCATACAGAAATTTTGTGCATAACATGTTCAATTGCAACCAACATATAATAAGCCAGTCAGAATGATACTGTGAAGGCACTTAAATTTTGTGGACACTTATTTAGTTCGCTGTCTTTCCAGATGAAATTTTCACAATTTTCAAATATAAGGATTTGATACAAATATTCAGGACAATTTATTTTTGCATATTTTCATGCTTTCAGTGATCGCGAACTGAACGCTGTTATACCATTTTCTTATTGAGACAACATAATCATTAATTTGTACATTCAGATATGTATTGTATAACTGAAAATTATGATGACTCGTAATTTTTTTTTTCCGTTGACAAATTGATATGAAATATGATACACATCACTTTTAAAATGCAAACTCAGAAGAAATGTGAAAGAACATGCATATCAGACTATTTGAAGCAATCAATGGTAGACTGCCAAAAAAGATCTTACTACGAACAAAAACTTGTACTTTCAATGGTCATATAAGAATGTAGGAATTTAAAGAAACAATGATAAGAAATTTGAGCTGATCAAGCCCACTATTTTTTGAACTTGCAAATCAACTTGATTTACATTAATGGTAGGTATTTCAGTACAATGTAATGGCCCTTAACTAATTCTCATGAGTTCTGGTAACCGAACATGAAATATACTGATATATAGATATCTGATTTTTATCTAAAATTTCTTACAAAGCTTCAAAAATTTTAAAATTCCAAATCAGAATAACTTAAAAAAAAAAATCTAACTTATTCTAGTTTTGGAATTGAGTAACAAACCCCTTTAACAGGTACTCCCTCTAATTCACTGTAAAACATCAGTCTCGAGATTTAAATAATATCACTTCTTCATTTTGTCATCTGAAACTTTTTAAAATTGTTTTCTTTATAAGGTTCACGCCTTTTATATTCAAAAGCACTTACCGGTACATTTCCAAAAATGTTTCAAAATTCACTTTCATCTTTCTAATATTATTCAAAATGTTGCAAATTAACTTACTCCCACCATACTATAAACTATACTTATATTGAATTACTGGTACAGTCAATCTTAGTGTGAAACAGCAAAAATAAAATTAATCTTATTTTTTTTCTTTTTTTTTAAAGCTCTATTGATTATGCTGTTTTGATGAAAATGATATTTCCCCCATAGGGTCTGAAGTTAAACTATGTCCCATGCTGGTGGCCGTGGTTTTTTTAAAAGATCTGAGAGAAATTAACAACTTTAGTAAAAGATCTTCAATACATAATTCCCACAAAGTTTTGTTGAATTTCCTTCAGTTATTTCATAACAGACAAAAAAAATATATATATATATGAAAATCTGATGCCAAACACTGGATGCCAAGTGATGGCAATATGATCTCAAAATGACCTTTTGGATCAAGTGTGCTCATAATGTACGGATTACTGTTGCACAATGACAGAATAAAGGACTAACTGATAATATTTTGAGAAAGTGACACTACTACAGTAAATGTTTGGAAAGTACCGGCATTTCTATCTACTAGTATCTAAATAGTAATACACTGACGACTTAAGATTACTTGATAGTTACATAAGGAATAATTAGAATAAAAAATTTGAAACAAGAGCTGTCGCCGAATGGCAGCCAAATATACCCATGCTCATTGAACCCTGAATCGATATGGTAAGCGCAAAATTAAGTTGATGTGGACACAATACAGGTCTGGACACAGTAAAGTGTGGACACAATACAAGTATGGACACAATGATAAAATCTTCAAGAAAGAACTTTTCACAAGGGTTCCAATTAAAACACTCTGTCTAAATCAGACAAATATAAAATTCACCTTTTTTTAAGCCTTTTTGGTATTTTTACACATCTACATATAGTGTTTTCCTTTGTCTAAAGCTTCATCAAAATCCTTCAAGTGGATTAAGAGGAGTTGTGCATATGAGGTAACCCATACATAGGGAATCAATGAAAACTCAAAGTCAAATTATCTCCCCTTCCTGGTTTCTGACAATAATTATATTATTTCATGCACATCTCCATATAGTGTTTTCACTTTGTGTAAAGTTTTATTTAATTCCTTCAAGTGGTTTAAGAGGAGTTGCGCTTACGAGGTAACCCATACATGGGGAATCATCGAAAAGTCAAAGTCCAATTATCTCCCCTTCCTGGTTTTGGACAATAATTATATTCCTCCATGCACATCTCCATATAGTGTCCTTCCTTTGTGTAAATTTTCTTTAAATCCTTCAAGTGGTTTATGAGGAGTTGCGCTTACGAGGTAACCCATATACAGGGAATAAAACGAAAAGTAAAAGTCGGATTATCTCCCCTTCCTGGTTTCAGACAAAAATTATATTCCTTCATGCACATCTCCATATAGTGTACTTCCTTTGTGTAAAGTTTCATCAAAATCCTTCAAGTGGTTTAAGAGGAGTTGCGCTTACGAGAAGTGTGGACAGACGGACAGACGGACAGACAGACAGACAGACAGATGGACGGACAGACGGACGGACAGACAGGGTGATTCCTATATACCCCCCCAAACTTTGTTTGTGGGGGGTATAAATATAGATTGAGAATTTCACAGTTTATTATAAATTTGAATAATTTCATGCAAATTCTTGTTTTTCTCCAATTCTTGTATCATGGTTCCTGTATCTTGAAACAATCAAGGATGTTGTAAGGTGAGGTTTTTGCAATGTGTAAAAGTCATTCGGATTTCTCTGGTTTTATCCATTATTACTATGTAAAATATTTGGCCCCATTACACCCAATTTTCTAGTCATCAAATTCTTCAGAAGCTAATTTTAAGTCAGTAAGCAAAATTTAATTGGATTGTAGATTTTTCTTCCATGAAAAACAAATCAATATTGGGTCCATGCTATACTAAGGTTAAAGTCCAAGAGAGCTTTTCCCGCCATTTTTTAAAATGTGAAATATCTTGAATACATGGCCTATAACCTATCAATATTTTTAGCTAACTTTATTCCTTTAACAATGCTCTTTCCATTTAAGGTATCAATTTAAAATCGTAGATTTATTTAATTTCACCTTACTATATCCTTAAGTGGCGAAATCTTCAGAAGTTACATATGCATTTACAACTTCTATAAATCACTGTATGGTATATACAAAACTAGAGGATGACATGCCCCCGCGCAATGTTGAATCAAATTGGGATTTTCTAGTAATATTTGTGTCTGTAAGACACATATGATGCCCCCGCTCAACACATGTTATTCTAGGTTGCACAGATTAACTACCGGTATGTACCCTCTATTACTAAATCACCAAAAAATTATAAGTTGAACAATGTATATTTTTGAAAATAAAATGAACCGAAATCAAATTGCATACCACATGCACATCTTCAATATAGGTACAAATAAACTGCAAAAACAAAAGCTTCCTAGCATCAAAACTCTAGGAGTTGTTGGGACAATCTGTGTACCCTGTATTAATAATTCATCCAATAAATGATTAAGTTCAACAATGTGTATTTTTTCCAAAAATGCATCAAAATCAAAATCCTTCCCAAATGCACATCTTCAATATAGGTACAAATGATCTGCAAAATAAAAACTTCCTACCATCAAAACTGTAGGAGGAGTTGCGTGGACAAACTATGTACCCTCTATTACAAAATCACCCCAAAAATGACTAAGTTCAACAATGTATATTTTTGACAAAAATTAACCAAAATGAAAATCCTTATCACATGCAAAATGAAAATCCTTATCACATGCACATCTTCAATATAGGTACAAATGATCTGCAAAATAAAAACTTTCTAGCATTAAAACTGTAGGAGAAGTTGCGCGGACAAACTATGTACCCTCTATGAAAAATCACCTCAAAAATGACTAAGTTCAACAATGTATATTTTTGACAAAAATGCACCAAAATCAAAATCCTTACCACATGCACATCTTCAATATAGGTAAGAAAGATCTGCAAAATAAAAACTTCCTAGCATCAAAACTGTAGGAGGAGTTGCGCGGACAAACTATGTACCCTCTATCACAAATACACTAAATATAGGACTACGCCGAGCGCAGCATGATACGACCGCAGCATGTCGACCACTGAAATTTCAACAAAAGTAGTTTAAAGTGAATGTGGACACAGTAAAGAGCTTGACACAATAATTAGATGGACACAAAAAGAANCTACTGAAAGCTTAGATCAAGAGGAATCCAAAGAAAAAAATCCCATCGAAATCCGATGAAAAATAAATATTCTACATAATCTGCAAATTCACAATTTTGGCCCTGTTCGACCCCTCATAGCTGGGAAGGGAAACAAGTTATCAAAAATCTAATAGCTGAGCGCCATATTAATTTTTCACAAGGAATCCATTGAAAAAAACTGCATCAAAATTGGACTATTTGGAGATTTGCCCCTGTTGGGCCCCATTTATCTCGTGTGCAGTACATGCTACGTGAAATCCGTTGGCATAATCCAGATTGGCAATTTTCTCAGGAGCACACTGAAACAAACCCCATCAAAATCCAATAATTAAACAAGATTCTACAGTCAAAAATGTGAAAACACCCAATTTCACCCCTTTTTGGCCCCTTTTTCTAAAACGGGCGGGGCCACCAACTCAAAATTAAAACCTCTGTTTACACATGTGCCAAGATACATCATACTAATATTTCGTAATGATCCCTCCACTAGAAGCAAAGTTATGCTGTCCACAGACAACGGCGCCAACGACGCCAGCGCCATACCAAAATTTTTGCGGTCATATAAAAATGACTAAGTTCAACAAAAAAATCACCAAAAATGACTAAGTTCAACAATGTATATTTTTGCCAAAAATGCACCAAAATCAAAATCCTTATCACATGCACATCTTCAATATATGTACAAATGATCTGCAAAATAAAAACTTTCTAGCATAAAAACTGTAGGAGGAGTTGCGCGGACAAACCATGTACCCCCCTCCGACAGATGGATGGACGGAGGACGGACGGACGGATGAGGGTAAAACAATATGCCCACTGACTATCGTCGCGGGGGCATAAAAACATAATAATGATAAAAAAATAAAATGTGGGCACAGAATTTGTCTCGCACGCCCCTTGCATCACTTAAATTTGCACATTGTTCTACTGCAGCAGCCATAAAAATAAAATAAAATTCTTTAACTGTGTAAACTATTTCCTTAAAAAAATTATGTGATCACTCATGCATGACTGAGGGGGCCAGGGCCACCATCTGACCGTGGAATCTGTATGAACTCCCCAAGACACAACTGCATGTCAAATATCAAGTGCCTAGGACTACTGGTATAGGCTGTAGAAACTGCTTGGCCAATATCTGGGCATGGAATCAATATGTACTCCCCAAGACGTAACTGCATGTCAAATATTAAGTGCCTAGGACTACTGGTATAGGCTGTACAAACTGCTTGATGAAAACTTAAAGTGATCGTTCATGCGTGACTAAGGGGCCAGGGCCACCATCTTGGCATGGAATCGGTATGTACTCCCCAAGACGCAACTGCAGATCAAATATCAAGTGCCCAGGACTACTGTTATAGGCTGTACAAACTGCTTGCTAAAAACATAGGGATCGTTCATGCGTGACTAAGGGGCCAGGGCCACCATTTGGGCATGGAATCAGTATGTACTCCCCAAGATGCAACTGCATGTCAAATATCAAGTGCCTAGGACTACTGGTATAGGCTGTACAAACTGCTTGCTAAAAACTTCGTGATTGTTCATGCATGACTAAGGGGCTAGGGCCATAAACTAAGTAGGAATTTGAGTTGTACCCATAATGATGCAACTGCACATCAAATACTATGGACCTACAACTAACATAAGCTTGTTAAATCACAATAGTTTGCAATTGTTGACGCCACTGTCACTATCCCTAAGTCTCGCTTCCACTAATTTTCGTTACAGGCGAGAATTAAAATCAAATCATCTTTGATTTTGACATTTATTTTTTTAATCCCTTGTCATTCAGATGATGCAAATTTAATTCCTTGTCAAACAAAATACTCAGAGCATTAAATTTTCTATCAATTTAAAATGAAACAGTCAATATATAGTGATTTTTTCTTACTTCCAAATCATTTATCTAATTTACAATGCAATCTTTAAATCCATGTTTGACAATGGGTTAGTAAAATTGAATCAGGTCCCCTGTAACTTCCATGGGGTTTAAAATCTACGTGTCTATTACTCAATAAAAGACTATTAAAAACTGTTAACAGTGGACTGTCAAATTCACTATTTAATCTCAATCTTAAATAGATGTATATTAAAGATACATTTATTTTCTTTTATGTAAGAGAAATTAGGTTTTTATTTCCTTTTCATCTCAGTAATATGCCTGAAATTAAATTTTCCAAAGGACTCATGGAACTAAGAAATTATATTTTATTTCAAGTTGCAATTTTAAATTGACTAAGGGGGACGGTTCTCAATCACAATGACGAAAAGTAGCAAATTAAAATGAAATCAAATTTTTAAAGTCTTGCACCTGTTGTTGCATACTTAACACTTGATTTAATTCATTTTGAGACATAAATTTCAAACAGAGAAAATATTATATCTGATAAATTATAAATCTCTTTACTCTCTGGCTTTCTGTCGTCTACTTAATGAAATAATGAAGAGTCGAAAATTTCAGGGTTACATGAGCAGATTCATACAAAAAATTATAAATTGATAAAACTGTCTTTAAAATTCAAAATAAAATTCAGAGAATTTTGGCTCCAGATCTAAATAAGTTCATCAATTCTTTCCATCTCTTGTAACAGAAGTTACATTGCATATGATTAGTTATAAATGATACTCAGATATACTTCATCATTTTCATATGTATTTGGAAATTTGATCAAAAGTAAAACTTTTTTTTTTCAGTTAAACTAAATATAAACTTAAATTGAAAACTTTTTGTGCATTAAAATCAATAATTAAATTTGATATCACTTTGTATACCGAATTATATGATCAAACGGACTGTTTTATGTAAAATTACATTTCTGCTTTATTTCTCATTAATTTTGTGTGGGAAGTTTATTACAAAACTTAGAATCTGAGGTTTGATCACAGATTTTTGTTTGATGTACAAAAAATTCATTTTCCACATGATTAAGAATTTAAATTGACAAATTAACTAACTTTGTGTTTGTAAATTCAATATTTATTATAACAAACTAATAATATTGACTGTAATGTCAATTTAAACCTAAATGTTGTTAAAGTGATTCAATTTGGACACGTGTTGGTCAAGGTATCAATTAATGAAGAAAGATAGGCCTGAAATAACCGTACATAAGACACTTACTAAACAATGGGTAGTTTTAAACAAGAATAAATCACTCGATATTATTCTACATAGTCTAAGATTGTGCAGGTCATATTGGATATGACACTGAAATAAAAGCTGGAATGCATTTTGGAATTCAGCAGACGACATGTCAACTCTACTTATAGCAGACAACATGTCAACTCTGATTACAGTAGACAACATGCCAACTCTGATTACAGTAGACAACATGCCAACTCTACTGATACCAGACAACATGTTAACTCTGATTACAGCAGACGACATGTCAACTCTTTTTATAGCAGACGACATGTCAACTCTGATTACAGTAGACAACATGCCAACTCTACTGATACCAGACAACATGTTAACTCTGATTACACCAGACAACATGACAACTCTAATCACAGCAGACAACATGCCAACTCTGATTACAGCAAACAAAATGTCAACAGCAGACAACATGCCAACTCTGATTACAGCAAACAAAATGTCAACTCTGATTACAGCAGACAAAATGTCAACTCTGATTACAGCAGACAACATGCCGACTCTGACTACAGCAAACAAGATGTCAACTCTAATTACAGCAAACAAAATGTCAACTCTGATTACAGCAAACAAAATGTCAACTCTGATTACAGCAGACAACATGCCAACTCTGATTACAGCAGACAACATGCCAACTCTGATTACAGCAAACAAAATGTCAACTCTGATTACAGCAAACAAAATGTCAACTCTGATTACAGCAGACAACATGTTGACTCTGATTACAGCAGACAACATGTTGACTC
>MJUU01049760.1:21327-47037 GCA_002080025.1 Modiolus philippinarum
TGTGTCACGTTTTTTGTGGGCGCAACTCCTCACAAACCGCTGGTCAGAATTCATTCAAATTTTACAGGATTGTTAGTGACCATTAGTACTAGATCAAATTGCATCACCATTTTGATTCGTCAAATTTTGTGGGAGTTATGGGACTTTGATTATTTCAACATTGTTATACAATGGCAAATCTTGTGGACGCAACTCCTCAGAAACTGCTTGTCCAAATTCATTCTAATTTTCCAGGATTGTTAGTCACCTTATGTACAAGATTATATCGCATAGCCATTTTGATTCGTCAAATTTTACAGGAGTTATGGGACTTTATCGACTTAATGCATGTTACAGCTTAGGAACACTTTGTGGGCGCAACTCGAAAACCACTGAACGGATTATGCTGAAATTTTGTTTGAAGATTTGCCACCATATGTACTTGATCATAATATGCTGCCATTTTGATTGGACAAATTTTACGGGAGTTATAGGACTTTATCGACTTAATGCATACTGCAACAAATGAAGACTTTCTGGGCGCAACTCCTCAAAATCCAATTAAGGGATTTTGCTGAAATTTTGCATGGCTGTTTGCAACCTAATGCAGTTGATCATATCCTGCCGCCATTTTGATTCGCAAAATTTTACCTGAGTTATGGGACTTTATGGACTTTACTGCAGCGGTGGGGGACATAGCTACGCGTAGCAATCTTGTTGTATATTTTTTACTAATTACACCCTCGCAAACAAAGTTTGGGGGGAGTATAGGAATCACCCTGTCTGTCCGTCCGTCTGTCTGTCCGTCCGTCCGTCCGTCCGTCCGTCCCTCTGTCCATCCGTCCCTCCCTCCCTCCGTCCCTCCCTCCGTCCGTCCGTCCGTCCATCTGTCAGTCCGTGGTGTCTCTCCGTCTGTCCACCCTTCTCGTAAGCGCAACTCCTCTTAAACCACATGAAGGATTTTGATGAAACTTTACACAAAGGAAGAACACTATATGGAGATGTGCATGAAGGAATATAATTATTGTCCGAAACCAGGAAGGGAAGATAATATGACTGACTTTTCATTGATTCCCTTATGGGTTACCTCGTAAGCGCAACTCCTCTTCAACCACTCGAAGGATTTTGATGAAACTTTACACAAAGGAAGCACACTATACGGAGATGTGCATGAAGGAATATAATTATTGTCCAAAACCAGAAAGGGGAGATAATTTGACTTTGACTTTTCATTGATTCTCTATGTATGAGCTACCTTGTAACCACAACTATTCTTAAATCGCTTGAAGGATTTAAATGACACTTTACACAAAGGAGGGACACTATTTGGAGATGTGCATGAAGGAATATAATTATTTTCTGAAACCAGGAAGGGGAGATAATTCGACTTTGACTTTTCATTGATTCTCTTTGTATGAGCTACCTCGTAAGCGCAACTCTTCTTAAATCACTTGAAGGATTTTAATGACACTTTACACAAAGGAAGGACACTATATGGAGATGTGCATGAAGGAATATAATTATTTTCCAAAACCACGAAGGGGTGATAATTCAACTTTGACTTTTCATTGATTCCCTATGTATGTGTTCTTTATGGGTTACCTGGTAAGTGCAACTCCTCTTAAATCACTGGAAGGATTTTGATGAAACTTTACACAAAGGAAGGACACTATATGGAGATGTGCATGAAGGAATATAATTATTGTCTGAAACCAGGAAGGGGAGATAATTCGACTTTGACTTTTCGTTGATTCCCTATGTTTGGGTTACCTCGTAAGGGCAACTCCTCTTAAACCACTTAAATGATTTTGATGAAACTTTACACAAAGAAAGAACACTATTACATGTAGATGTGCATGAAGGAATATGATTATTGTTTGAAATCAAGAAGGGGAGATAATTCGACTTTGACTTTCTTTGATTTCTCCTGCAATTATTTTTTTTTCCAAGAAAAAAATTTAAGCATAGATATTGTGAAGTCAAACTGTTAGAGAGGCATATTTTTTTCATTGTAATCCTCTTGAAAAGTTGTTTTCAAAGTGTTGTAATGAAATTTCTCGATTGCTTATGATTTTTTTGTAAAATGTCAAATAGGCTAAAAAAAAAGGTGAATTTCATATTTGTCTGATTTAGACAGAGTATTTTCATTGTATCCCTTATGAAAAGTTCTTTCTTGAAGATTATATCATTATGTCCATACTTGTATTGTGTCCACACTTGTACTATGTCCACACTGTATTGTGTCCACACCAACTTAAATTTGCACTTACCATATTGATCCAGGGTTCAATGAGCGGGGGGTATATTTGGCTGCCATTAGGCGACAGCTCTTGTTTTCACTAGAATTGATAGGAATTTAAAGAAAATTTCTGAATAATCGACAATAAAAAAGATTGAGCTTAGAAAAAATGGGGCGAGTGGGGATGAGAATCTATTAATTAATTTGATGTGGCCTCACACAAAAATTGTTAGATCAATACCTGCAATGGTTTAGAAAAAGAGGCGCAGTCAGAAAACTATTTTTTTTAAAAATTTTAAGTCCAAACCCATAATTTGTCATTTACATAAATGATACCCCTAATTGCATAAACTCAACCACAAACTTATTTGCTGACGATACCAGGGGAAAAGGGGGTGCAGCCCTTGATCGGAAGTTTTTAAAGCTCTGGAATTGGGGATTTCTATGACTTAAGCCCGGGAAATGAACCGGGAAACAGGATTTCATCCTTTGTTGTTTGGGATTTAGTAAAAAAAAGTCGTGATTCCAGGATGAGACCCCCACCGCCCCCTCTCAGGGTGTATAGGGAAATCAAAAACAAGAAGATTAGGACTTTAGATGTACTTCCGCTCAAATACTTGATTACTCAAGTTACATGCGTACAAATGTAAAGTGCTGTCTGTATCGAATAGAAATGTAGGTACAAAAGATCTGCAAAATAAAAACTTCCTAGCATCAAATCTGTAGGAGGAGTTGCACAGACAAACTATGTACTCTCTATCACAAAATCACGAAAAAATGACTAAGTTCAACAGTGTATATTTTTGGCAAAAATTGATCAAAATGAAAATCCTTACAACATGCACATCTTCAATATAGGTAAAAAAGATCTGCAAAATAAAAACTTCCTAGCAATAAAACTGTAGGAGGAGTTGCACAGACAAACTATGTACCACCTATGAAAAATCACCAAAAATGACTAAGTTCAACAATGTATATTTTTGGTAAAAATTCACCAAAATCAAAATCCTTATCACATGCACATCTTCAATATACATGTATGTACAAATGATCTGCAAAATAAAAACTGTAGGAGGAGTTGTGCGGACAAACCATGTACCCCCCTCTGACCGACAGACGGATGGAAGATGGACCGACGGACAGACGGGTAAAACAATATGCCCCCAACCCCCCCTCCCCCCTGACTTATCGTCGTGGGGGCATATAAAAAAAAACAATGGTCTGATGTATATGCATTAATTGTGTCACATTTTTGAATGTCTTTTTGTCATTGGTGCAGAATCATCCACAACTAAAGTTGAGTTTATAGAGATTGTATCGGCATTTTCAAATTTCTGCTTAAGTAGGAATGTTTTTCTGTTTTTGGTATGTGAGACTGCTGAAGAAGTGTCCAAAACATCAGAAGTGTATGGTGAAGCATCATTTATATCTATGAGCCCATCATTATCATTAAAAAAACGATTTAGCTAGAACTCCTCTTACACCTTAAGTTGCAGAAACCTGGTTTTTAAGCGTATAAGTAACACTATAAAAGTTGTCTGTGCCGAAGGTTTTGGAATTTTGAAATTTGCCCTCAGGGCAGAATAATGAGCGAAATTGTATTTCAAGTTATCCAGTAATATGTGAAATCTTCTGAAGTATTTATGTTTGGAAGCTGAAACTTTCTATATGAGTTCCATTATGTTTATCTAATTTACTTATGATAGCGGACATTTGGTATGACCCCTGGGGGCATGCCCTGAAGGGACCAAAAAACTTAAAACAAGAAGTACTCAGCATATGATTGGAACTTTATGTATAATTTTCATTTTGTGGTTTACATTTTCAAGTGGAATTACTTGAATTTCTTTTGGAATCCAAGATAAGAATTTATAATTTTGGCTTCGGTGCCAAATTTGGTAAATTTCCTGAAAATGTCAAAGACCAATAATTTTTCAAATTCTAAAATGAAATCATATAATTAAGCAGCTCTTTAATGTCATCAGCTAGTATGAACACTTAAATTTCCAAAATATGATTCTTTTATTTGTAAATTTCCTGAAACTCTCAAAGACCCATTAATTTTTGGAATTTTACCTAGCAACCATACCTTTTTTGGTGCCTCATTTTATCAGTGATCATTTTCAATAGTCAGATTGCAAAAAACTTTGATTCTTATTTTGGTAAATTGCCTGAAAGTCTTAAAGACCTGTTATTTTTTTTAATTCTACCTAGCAACCATATCTTTTTCCATTCCTAACAGTAATGATGATCATTTTCAAAAGTCAGATTGCAAAACACTTTGATTCTAATTGTGGTAAATTTCCTGAAACTCTTGAAGACCTGTTATTTTTTGGAATTCTACCTAGCAACCATACCTTTTTCAATTCCTTACATTAAGAATCAGTTTTCAAGAGAAAGACTGCAAAAATCTTTGATTCTTATTTTGGTAATTTTCCTGAAAGTCTTAAATACCCTTTTTTTTTTTTTTTGAATTCTACCTAGCAACCATATCTTTTTCAATTCCTAATAGAAATGATGATCATTTTCAATAGTCAGATTGCAAAAAACTTTAATTTTAAATTGAATTTTTATTGGATTCCTGTATATACATTTTCAAAACCAAACTTTAGTGTTGATCCAAAAAAGGTGAGCGGGGGGATTGCAATCTGTGATTGACCTTTTTTCATTGATAATGTATTATGGTGTTTGGTCATCAAAACATATTTCACATTTAAAATTATTTGAATTTTTCTTTATTTACGATCATACGGAATCCTGATCACCGCCACCAAAAGGACCTTAAATAACACACTTAGTAAACCCAGTAGAAACTCATTCTCACTTACAAATTTGATAAACTACTAGTATATAGATCCTCCTAAAATCTGATAACCAATGGCTATAATATACCTGGATATTGTTGTTTTTTTTTTCAATGGTATAGTTATGAAATTGTAGGACAACAACAGCATACCTTGGTATCCATCCAAGCTACCCTGCAGTATGTTCAGTTAGAAGATGTAGGTTGACTGATTAGTTATCTTTACTACTTTATACAGTCGAACTTCAATGACTCAAATACAAAACAGACCAATTAAAACTGTTTGAACTAGCAGATGTTCCAGTTATTAATTGATTGATTGATTGAATATTGTTTAACGTCTACTGAGTAATATTTCAGCTAAATCAATTGACGTGAACAAGTTTTTTAATAAATAATCACTTTGGGGTATGGAAAGAGTCATGGGACGGGAAATTTTGACTGCCACTGGAAAATTAGGGTGAAATTGAAAGGGGCGGGGAATTTAGCCTTGTAGCCAATCACCTACGGACCACTCAAAAAACAGCTTGCTACAAGGGTTCTTTAACGTACAGGAAGCATGGCATTTCTTCCAACACATGGACCTGAGTTTACATCCCATCCGAAAGATGGGGTGTCTATTTATTCATCCCGCACAACCATGGACATTCAGTTTTGGAGGGTTGTAACCCGCAGCCTGGAATACTGGGTCCTATTTCTACATTCCGGGGGTTTCCTCGAGGTCCAGTTATTGAGATCCAAGTATGTTGAAGCTCTAAGAAAGGGACAACAAAAAGGGTTAGAGACATCCATGGTGTTAGAGTTTTTGTAGTTTAAGCCATCAAAGTTCTACTTTATTTCCTGCATATATTATTTTTCAAATTGTTTGCTTATAAATTCTGTTTTATCTTTTTCATATAAAATGGTTGTTGCTGTGGTGATAAATTCAGGGTAAGTTCTTATAAATCACATGTCAACATAAGTAAATCATCCTAAGTAAAACTAGATGTTGTCGGAAACGACAGCTATCCCCGCACTCCCTGTTTGACACAGAAAACAGTTGTTATACACCCTTGGCATAATTTTTTCATTATCTTTGAAATCTACCTATTGATAGTCATTATTGTTACTAAAAGAATTCTAGGATATATGGTTGCTAAGTAGAATTCCAAAAAATAAGTGGTCTTTGAGACTTTCAGGAAATNTGGGCGCAACTCCTCAAAATCCAATTAAGGGATTTTGCTGAAATTTTGCATGGCTGTTTGCAACCGAATGCAGTTGATCATTTCCTGCCGCCATTTTGATTCGCAAAATTTTACCTGAGTTATGGGACTTTATGGACTTTACTGCAGCGGTGGGGGACATAGCTACGTGTAGCAATCTTGTTGTATATTTTTTACTAATTATACCCCCGCAAACAAAGTTTTTTTGGGGGGGTATATAGGAATCACCCTGTCTGTCTGTCCGTCTGTCTGTCGGTCGGTCGGTCCGTCCGTCCGTCCCTCCGTCCGTCCGTCCGTCCCTCCCTCCGTCCCTCCCTCCGTCCCTCCCTCCGTCCCTCCCTCCGTCCTTCCGTCCGTCCGTCTGTCCATCTGTCCGTCCGTGGTGTCTGTCCGTCTGTCCACCCTTCTCGTAAGCGCAACTCCTCTTAAACCACATGAAGGATTTTGATGAAACTTTACACAAAGGAAGAACACTATATGGAGATGTGCATGAAGGAATATAATTATTGTCCGAAACCAGGAAGGGGAGATAATTGACTTTGACTTTTCCTTGATTCCCTATGTATATGAGTTACCTCGTAAGCACAATCCTCTTAAACCACTTGAAGGATTTTAATGAAACTTTACACAAAAGAAGGACACTATATGGAGATGTGCATGAAGGAATATAATTATTGTCCGAAACCAGGAAGGGGAGATAATATGACTGACTTTTTATTGATTCCCTTATGGGTTACCTCGTAAGCGCAACTCCTCTTAAACCACTCGAAGGATTTTGATGAAACTTTACACAAAGGAAGCACACTATACGCAGATGTGCATGAAGGAATATAATTATTGTCCAAAACCAGAAAGGGGAGATAATTTGACTTTGACTTTTCATTGATTCTCTATGTATGAGCTACCTTGTAAGCACAACTATTCTTAAATCACTTGAAGGATTTAAATGACACTTTACACAAAGGAGGGACACTATATGGAGATGTGCATGAAGGAATATAATTATTTTCTGAAACCAGGAAGGGGAGATAATTCGACTTTGACTTTTCATTGATTCCCTATGTATGTGTTCTTTATGGGTTACCCCGTAAGGGCAACTCCTCTTAAATCACTTGAAGGATTTTGATGAAACTTTACACAAAGGAAGGACACTATATTGAGATGTGCATAAAGGAATATAATTATTGTCTGAAACCAGGAAGGGGAGATAATTCGACTTTGACTTTTCGTTGATACCCTATGTATGGGTTACCTCGTAAGGGCAACTCCTCTTAAACCACTTAAATGATTTTGATGAAACTTTACACAAAGGAAGAACACTATATGTAGATGTGCATGAAGGAATATGATTACTGTTTGAAATCAGGGAGGGGAGATAATTTGACTTTGACTTTCTTTGATTTCTCCTGCAGTTATCTTTTTTTTTTCCAAGAAAAAAATTTAAGCATAGATATTGTGAAGTCAAACTGTTAGAGAGGCACCCTTTTTTCATTGTAATCCTCTTGAAAAGTTGTTTTCAAAGTGTTTTAATGAAATTTCTCTAATGCTTATGATTTTTGTGTAAAATGTCAAATAGGCTTAAAAAAGATGAATTTCATATTTGTCTGATTTAGACAGAGTATTTTCATTGGATCCCTTGTGAAAAGTTCTTTCTTGAAGATTATATCATTATGTCCATACTTGTATTGTGCCCACACTTGTACTGTGTCCACACTGTATTGTGTCCACACCAACTTAAACTGCACTTACCATATTGATCCAGGGTTCAATGAGCGGGGGTATATTTGGCTGCCAGCTCTTGTTTTCACTAGAATTGATAGGAATTTAAAGAAAATTTCTGAATAATTGACAATAAAAAAAAATGATCTTAGAAAAAATGGGTCGGGTGGGGATGAGAATCTATTAATTAATTTGATGTGGCCTCACACAAAAATTGTTAGATCAATACCTGCAATGGTTTAGAAAAAGAGGTGTGGTCAGAAAACTAATTTTTTTTTTTTAATTTTAAGTCCAAACCCATAATTTGTCATTTACATAAATGATATGCCGAATTGCATAAACTCAACCACAAACTTATTTGCTGACGATACCAGGGGAAAAGGGGGGGACAGCCCTTGATCGGAAGTTTTTAAAGCTCTGGAATTCAGGATTTCTATGATTTAAGCCTGGGAAATGAATGCACTGGGAAACAGGATTTCATCCTTTGTTGTTTGGGATTTAGTAAAAAAAAGTCGTGATTCCAGGATGAGACCCCCACCGCCCCCTCTCAGGATGTATAGGGAAATCAAAAACAAGAAGATTAGGACTTTAGATGTACTTCCGCTCAAATACTTGATTACTCAAGTTACATCCGGACAAATGTAAAGTGCTGTCTGTATCAAATAGAAATGAAAGTGAGGAGAAAAAATGACTATTTATACAATGATGACGGAGAAGAAATCAAATTAGTAATCAAAGACGAAAAGGGTAATGGGAGTATTAGTGGATCCCGGACAAGAATATATCATTTACCAGCCACATAAGTAATCAAATTAACAAAACAAATAGTATACTGGGCCAATCAGAAGAACTGATACATATCTTGATGTACAGAGCTTTAAATACCTTTTTACAAGCCCTTGTTAGACCACATTTTGAGTCTGCTGCAGCAGTCTTGACTCCGTATATACAAGGGGGTATTGAAAAAAAAAAATAGAAAATGTACAAAAGCGAGCTACCAAACAAATCCCATCACTTAAAAATATGAATTAAAAATATGAAATACAAACAAAGGCTAGGGATTCTGAAATCTTAAAATGCTAACATAAAAATATAGAAGGGCTAGAGGGAACATGATTGACGTTTTTGAATTGAATACACAGTCAAGCACAAAAGGTCACTCAAAAAAGATAATAATAATTAAAAAAAATATCAAAAACTAGAGGATGACATGCCCCAGCGCAAGGTTGACTCAAATTGGGATTTTTTTTAGTAATATTTCTGTCTGTAAGACACATTTGATGCCCCCGCCAAACATATGTTATTCTAGGTTGCACAGATAAACTATGTATCCTCTATTACTAAATCACCAGGAAATTAAAAGTTTAACAATGTATATTTTTGAAAAAAAAATGACACGAAATCAAAATACATAACACATGCACATCTTCAATATCGGTACAAATTAACTGCAAAATAAAAAGCTTCCTAGCATCAAAACTGTAGGAGGAGTTTTGCGGACAATCTGTGTACCCTCTATTAATAATTCACCCAATAAATGACTAAGTTCAACAATGTGTATTTTTTCCAAAAATGCATCGAAATAAAAATCCTTTCCACATGCACATCTTCAATATAGGTACAAAAGATCTGCAAAATAAAAACTTCCTAGCATCAAAACTGTAGGAGGAGTTGCGCGGACAAACTATGTACTCTCTATCACAAAATCACCAAAAAATGACTAAGTTCAACAATGTATATTTTTGGCAAAAATGATCAAAATGGAAATCCTTACAACATGCACATCTTCAATATAGGTACAAAAGATCTGCAAAATAAAAACTCCCTTGCAATAAAACTGTAGGGGGGAATTGCACGGGCAAACTATGTACCATCTATGAAAAATCACCAAAAATGACTAAGTTCAACAATGTATATTTTTGGCAAAAATTCACCAAAATCAAAATCCTTATCACATGCTTATCTTCAATATATGTACAAATGATCTGCAAAATAAAAACTTTCTAGCATAAAAACTGTAGGAGGAGTTGTGCTGACAAACCATGTACCCCCCTCTGACCGACGGACGGATGGAAGACGGTCCGACGGACGGACAGGGGTAAAACAATATGCACCCCTCCCCCCGACTTATCGTCGTGGGGGCATATAAAAAAAAACAATGGTCTGATGTATATGCATTAATTGTGCCACATTTTGAATGTCATTTTGTCATTGGTGCAGAATCATCAACTAAAGTCAAGTTTATAGAGATTGTATCAGCATTTTCAAATTTCTGCTTAAGTAGGAATGTTTTTCTGTTCTTGGTATGTGAGACTGCTGAAGACGTGTCCAAAACATCAGAAGTGTATGATTAAGCATATTTATATCTATGAGCCCATCATTATCCCCCTGCTTAGCGAAAGCGGGGGGATTATGTAATGCAGTCAGGTCCGTATGTACGTACGTACCTATGTATGTACGTACGTACATATGTGTGTAGTGCTCCTCGATAGCTCTGGAACTATAAGAGGTAGAAATTTGAAACTTGGCACCATACTAGAGTATGATCTGCACTAGCGCGCTAGGGGTTCAGAGTTTCTGTCAAATGCCCTAGGGGCAAATTATGGGCGAAAACGAATTTTCGCTATATCCAATAATCGAAGAAATCTCCAAGGCTATTTGGGCTAGAAAGTTGAAACCCGGGAATCGACTCACATATTATGTGGCAACTTCACAGAGGGTATCGGAATTTTCGTATGACCCCTCAGGGCATGGCCTCTAGGGGGTCCCAAAAACAAAAAAAAACGATTCAGCTAGAACTCCTCTTACACCTTAAGTTGCAGAAACCTGGTTTTAAGGGTATAAGTAACACTATAAAAGTTGTCTGTGCCGAAGGTTTTGGAATTTTGAAATTTGCCCTCAGGGCAGAATAATGAGCGAAATTGTATTTCCAGTTATCCAGAAATATGTGAAATCTTCTGAAGTATTTATGTTTGGAAGCTGAAACTTTCTATATGAGTTCCATTATGTTTATCTAATTTACTAATGATAGCGGACATTTGGTATGACCCCTGGGGGCATGCCCTGAAGGGACCAAAAACTTAAAACAATAAGTACTCAGCATTTGATTGGAACTTTATGTATAATTTTCATTTTGTGGTTTACATTTTCATGTGGAATTACTTGAATTGCTTTTGGAATCCAAGATAAGAATTTATAATTTTGGCTTTGGTGCCAAATTTGGTAAATTTCCTGAAAATGTCAAAGACCAATAATTTTTCAAATTCTAACATGAAATCATATAATTAAGCAGCTCTTTAATGTCATCAGCTAGTATGAACACTATAATTCTATTATTTGTAAATTTCCTGAAACTCTCAAAGACCCATTAATTTTTGGAATTTTACCTAGCAACCATACCTTTTTGGGTGCCTCATTTTATCAGATATCATTTTCAATAGTCAGATTGCAAAAAACTTTGATTCTTATTTTGGTAAATTTCCTGAAAGTCTTAAAGACCTGTTATTTTTTGGAATTCTACCTAGCAACCATATCTTTTTACCATTCATAACAGTAATGATGATCATTTTCAAAAGTCAAATTGCAAAAAAATTTGATTGTAATTTTGGTAAATTTCCTGAAACTCGCAAAGACCTGTTATTATTTGGAATTCTCCCTAGCAACCATATCTTTTTCAATTCCTAACAGTAATGATGATAATTTTCAATAGTCAGATTGCAAAAAACTTTGATTCTTATTTTGGTAAATTGCCTGAAAGTCTTAAAGACCTGTTATTTTTTTGGAATTCTACCTAGCAACCATATCTTTTTCCATTCCTAACAGTAATGATGATCATTTTCAAAAGTCAGATTGCAAAACACTTTGATTCTAATTTTGGTAAATTTCCTGAAACTCTCTTAAGACCTGTTATTTTTTGGAATTCTACATAGCAACCATACATTTTTCAATTCCTTACATTAAGAATCAGTTTTAAATAGAAAGACTGCAAAAATCTTTGATTCTTATTCTGGTAATTTTCCTGAAAGTCTTAAATACCTGTTAGTTTTTGGAATTCTACCTAGCAACCATATCTTTTTCAATTCCTAATAGTAATGATGATCATTTTCAATAGTCAGATTGCAAAAAACTTTAATTTTAAATTGAATTTGTATTGGATTCCTGTATATACATTTTCAAAACCAAACTTTAGTGTTGGTCCAAAAAAGGTGAGCAGGGGGATTGCAATCTATCATTGACCTTTTTTCATTGATAATGTATTATGGTGTTTGGTCATCAAAACATATTTCACATTTAAAATTATTTGAATTTTTCTTTATTTACGGATCATACGGAATCCTGATCACCGCCACCAAAAGGACCTTAAATGACACATTTAGTAAAACCCAGTAGAAACTCATTCTCACTTACAAATTTGATAAACTACTAGTATATAGATCCTCCTAAAATTTGATAACCAATGGCTATAATATACCTGGATATTGTTGTTTTTTTTTTTCAATGGTATAGCTATGAAATTGTAGGACGACAACAGCATACCTTGGTATCCATCCAAGCTACCTTGTTAGAAGATGTAGGTTGACTGATTAGTTATCTTTATTACTATATACAGTCGAACTTCAATGACTCAAATACAAAACAGACCAATTAAAACTGTTTGAACTAGCGGGTGTTCCAGTTATTGATTGATTGATTGATTGAATATTGTTTAATATCTACTGAGCAATATTTCAGCTAAATCAATTGACGAGAACAAGTTTGTTAATAAATAATCACTTTGGGGTATGGAAAGAGTCATGGGACGGGAAATTTTTGACTGCCACTGGAAAAGTAGGGTGAAATTGAAAGGGGCAGGGAATTTAGCCTTGTAGCCAATCACCTACAGACCACTCAAAAAACAGCTTGCTACAAGGGTTCTTTAATGTACAGGAAGCATGGCATTTCTTCCAACTGTACCTGAGTTTACATCCCATGCGAAAGATGGGTTGTGTATTTATTCATCCTGCACAACCACGGACATCCAGTTTTGGAGGGGTTGTACCCCGCAGCCTGGAATACTGGGTCCTATTTCTACATTCCGGGGGGTTTCCTCGAGGTCCAGTTATTGAGATCCAAGTAGGCTGAAGCTCTAAGAAAGGGACAACAGAAAGGGTTAGAGACATCCATGGTGTTAGAGTTCTTGTAGTTTGAGCCATTAAAGTTCTACTGTATTTCCTGCATAAATTATCTTTCAAATTGTTTGCTTATAAATTCTGTTTTATCTTTTTCATATAAAATGGTTGTTGCTGTGGTGAAAAATTCAGGGTAAGTTCTTATAAATTACATGTCAACATAAGTAAATCGTCCTAAGTCCAAAAATTCATAATCGGAATTTGTTGGAAGGACATGTTTTGATTTACTTACATGTAGTACACATACATGACAAACATTTGCATTTTCACTCTGCTGGAAAAAAGGGTTAATGTATGCACACATTCAATTCCACCCTTTAATGAAAATTGGTAACATTAGATTGTTTTTCAATTGACTTTTTATAGCAAAGCATGGATGATTTTTTTTTGTTCTTGAATGTGACCAATTTGATCTACCAGGAGCTTCCTATACATTGGCAGACTTTAGGACTAATGAACCATAGATTCAGCTGATAGAAGAGGGAGTTTACTTCTTTTTTTGTACTGAATTTATGATAAATATTTGTTAGATCCTTTTTGAATTATCATTTATTTGTATCATAGATTACATGTATTATATTAAAGTTAAGTTGTCTATTTTGAAGTCAGATGCTGTGGTTGAAAAATAACAATTGTAACTGGTAACTGGAACATAACTTTCACTTAAACATGTATAAAAGACTTAATTTAATAAATCATTGAAAGAAGGGATATACATTTTTTTCATAATTACCAACTTGAACATTTTATTTTAAAGATGCAGAAACACATGTAGTTCTTATATCTTAAATTATCCTTTTAATAGTTGGACAGCTGTTGCTACATGGAGATGGGTTGCTAACGATGAGAATTGTGGGATATGTAGAATGGCGTTTGACGGATGTTGTCCAGACTGTAAACTACCTGGTGATGATTGTCCGTTAGGTAAATTTAACTAATGAAGGTTGTTCAACTAATCTTTTAACAGACAGTGACATTCATTTAAACACTGCACTATTTGAACACAACATATACCATATTTTACGGCCTTTGAGTGGATGACACTATTATCAAATACAGTTGAACTTGATGGCTAAAACACCTCAAAGAACAGATGAAAACGGCCATCAAGGTCAGACTATGGTAAAATTTGACAAAGAGACAGGTCTGAGAAATGCATGTTGTTTGAGCCATTGCCTACCAAGTTCATTTTGTATTTGGACAAAGGGTCCATTAGACCTATACACCACCAGGCGAGGAAGTGATTGAAATAGAACAAAAGAAATTGAGCTCTCGTTCAAATGAGGTAGAAATGTTACGTTTTGGATTGTTTACCATAGATGCATAATTATAAAAGTTATTTTCCATGAAAAAAGTACTAATATTTTTCATTTCTTTATTTTGAATTTAAATAAAAACAATGTAGATTGCCGTGGGTGAAAGCATAGATGCATATATGATGCACAAATCGGCATAAAAGATCAAGTTAGTGTCTGTCTTTCAAAGGCCATATTTAGATTTTGATCAAATTTTGTATACAGATTGTCAATATCCCTGTTATTCCATGTGCAATTTTTTTTATGTCTGCCCTTCGCAGCGTTTCTCCAAAATAAAAGTTCAAACATGATCGAATTTTTATCTCCTATGCATTCTTTCTGAGGTTTCTTTCAGGTATCAACTTTGTATAAATAGGAAACTGTCAACAAATCTCGCTAAAAGAATACCAAATAGTAACCACCCTTATTTTACTCCTCAAATACTAATTAACACGTGTCCGAAAATCTTGAAATTTAACGAAGTGAAAATACTTAAGGTAATACATGCCCCTTTAATTGCCCCATATATTTATTTCGCAGTGAGTACATATCACTCGCGAGCTAAAAATATAATGAAAAAGTATGTTTTTTTCCCTACTTAAAAACTTGATAAAAGTGGATCCTGAAAAAGGCCATATGCAGAAATAAATTTCTTATGGTTTATACGATGCATAATTATATATTTAATAATACTCCTAAATTTTGTTTCTGCCCATGCCCTTTGAGGGTGGCTAGATTTTTTTCTTTATCATCACACAGTTTTGACCATCAGATCGAGTTGGTTTTAAAACAACTTTTATGAATTAATCAGCGACATTTTGTATATTTCTCATATATATGTACAATACAGCAGTTGTTGCAGCATAAGACACATAGTAAGTGAAATGAAAAAAAATACCGCATATATTAGAAATTTGATTTTTTTTTACCATGGCTGTGTCGTCACCCATCTTGTTTATTTGAGGAGATGGCAGGTAAACAAATTTACAGAGGAGACAATTTTTGTGAACTACTTCCCCGCCTGCCACATAGTCTTATAGGCAGTATCAGCTGATTTATGCTGACAAAAGTTTAACCTGTGGGTGCATTTTGTCATACATTTGGCTTGTGGTTAAATTTATGCTTCTCTGTTTTTGTGTTTACAGTTTTCTTGCCTAATATATGCTATATTTCTTCATTGAAGTTGATTTCATAAAGAGATTTTGTTTAAAAAAGGGAAAGAAGATAAATTTTATTTGCAAGATCATGCCTATAATTGATTCTGCAAGTGTCCGACTGAACAGAGGATGAAGTACATGTATCATTACAGCAAAGGTTGTTTAACTGTTCTGTACATTTTGCTTGTAGTTGTAGAAATAGATTTATTCTTATTACCTTCAAGATTAACATATGAAATATATTTTCTACTCATTTTGTTTTCAGTTTGGGGAGAATGTTCCCATTGCTTCCACATTCACTGTATAATGAAGTGGTTAAATTCCCAACAAGTGAACCAGCTTTGTCCTATGTGTCGACAGGAATGGAAGTTCAAAGAATGATTTTAGTCTATCATTAATATGAATGGTACTTAATGCAGTTGTGTTGAAGTCATATGAGAAGTGCAACCAAGCTATCTAACATGACCTTCTATGCCATAGTTATGGTATAAACATGGGCGATTAAAACATTTAGAAGCCTGAACATATTATTATAAAATACAATGTGATATTTTTCTTATTAAAATGTTAATACAAACTTGATTGTATTCAGTATCTTTGAAAACTTGGCTCTACTACAATTTTACTGTATAAACTTTGCTAGTAATGTTTCAAAAAAAATTTTGCTGAAATGTAAATTTGGTGTTAGTTATGTCACTGATGCTTCTTTTATAGACACAGCAACAAATTTACAAAATATCCCAGATGCAATAATGTCATCTACTGACCCAATGTAAAATTGTAATCTGAATTCAGAGCTGTCAAGGGGGTTTAGGTTCCAAGAGTGAGACAGAGGGCATATGGGGAAATAGCCACAAATTTTTTTTCAGAGACACAAAGTAGTGAATTCTGAGAGATTTTGAATAGAAAAAGCAAGGAATTTGAAACCAAATTTTTCATTGAAAGGGGAAAATATAGAATTAGCTTTCATATCTGTGATTTCCATTGAAAAAAAAATTGTTTTACTTTAGGGTTCTTAGTAGAAAATGAACCAGTACAATGAAAGAATGTGCAGAACAACCCTTTATTTCTGGTTTTTCTTATCATGAAAATGTTTATTTTTCTACTTAAAATCTATTTTTCTCGAAAATTCAAAAAGCATGACATTGAATGGGGTGAGCGTGAGAGCATGATTTGGTGTTTGAAAGTGTGACTCTCATGCTGAAAGCGTGAGACTTGACAGGTCTGTGATTTAAGTTATCCTGTGAAACTACTGGTTCAATGAAATTATTTGGGCCCATAATGGCATGCTGTTGCCCTATAGTTTTCACTGTGTCCATCTGTCTCTCTGTGAACAATTTTTTTTACAACAATTTCTCAATTAATATCAGTTGGAACTATTAAAATTTGTCTTATAACTAGTTGTATCAAGTAAGAGATTTTCATGTTTGTTCTGCAACCACCTCCTATTTGCTTTTACTGTAAAAGTTGAATTGTTCGCGTGGGGATAATTTTCGCTTATTGCGTGTTTGAGAATTTTATAACCCACAAGTGAAAACTTTTAATAACAAATGTTTAACAATCAAATTTGGAAGACCCACAAATATTATAACCAAGCGAATGGTTCTGATATGACACTTAGTGAAATTAAACTCGAGCGAAAATAACCATGTTTACAATACCTTGATTTTTAACATCAACTAAACTTTTGTCAAAGGTTTTCGGCTTGTATGGGTAGGAATGATTTGAAATTTGTATGAAGCTTGGAAATAATAAGTTTTACCTTGCAAGCTATGATGAGTTTTGTTGAACAAACACTTCCTGCTTCCAGATACTATGTTTAACTATAAACCAAATTCATGCCTTGTGCCAGTGGGAATGAAATTTGGTCTAAAAATGTAATGTGTAAATGATTTTTGAGTTGATCAGAGAATTGCTTTCTGCTTGCTGATACGGCATAAGTGTAAATTCATTACTGATGTAAATCTTCAAGATTATTTTGATTTCTGCTCACAAGTAATAGATACACTAATGCGCTTGATTATACCCCTGCAAGTTTTTGGGTATATAGGAATCACCCTGTCCATCAGCATTTCTGTCCATCTGTCTGTCCGTACATTATACCTTGTTCTCCTAAACATCTTCTTGGATTTTGATGAAATGTTACACAGTTTTAGTACACCATCTGAAGATGTGCATGAAGTAATATGGTTGCTACCCGAAATTTTGAAGGGGAGATAATTCCTCCTTGAATATTATCTGACCTTGTCATCTCATGTTCTTCTTAATAGCTTCTTGGATTTTGATGAAATGTTACACAATTTTAGTACATCACCTGAAAATGTGCAAGAAGTAATATGGTTGCTGCCCAAAATTTTGAAGGGGAGATAATTCATCTTTGAAAATTTTCTGGAAAAAGGTGGATGAACCTTGACAGCGGATGTTCTCCTAATCGGCTGTTTGGATTTTGATGAAATGTAAGACAGTTTAAGTACACCATCTGAAGATGTCCAGGAAGTAATATTGTTACTGCCTGAAATTTTGAAGGAGAGATAATTCCTCTTTGAATATTATCAGACCAAGAAGGGGGGGAACAAACCTTGTCATCACATGTTCTTCTTAATTGCTGCTTGGATTTTGTTGAAATATTACACAGTTGCAGTACACCACCTGAAGATATGCATGAGGTAATATGGTTGCTGTCTGAAATTTTGAAGGGGGATGATTTGTCTTTGAATTTTTCTTGAAAAAAGGGGGATGAACCTTGTCAGCACATGTTCTCCTAAACGACTGCTTGGATTTTGATGAAATGTTGCACATTGTAGTACACTGACTGAAGTTGCACATGAACTATATTTAGGTTTATAGTTGCTGCCCAAAATTTTGAAGGGTAGATAATTCATCTTTGAATATTTTCTGGGGAAAAAGGGGGACAAACCTTGTCAGCTTAAAAGGGGTACTTGGATTTTGATGAAGTATTACACAGTTTTAGTATACCACCGGAAGATATGCATGAAATAATATGGTTACTGCCCAAAATTTTGAAGGGGGGGGGGTAATTTGTTGTTGAACATTTCTGGAAAAAGATGGGAATTAACCTTGTCAGTACATTGTTTTCCTAAACTACTGATTGGATTTTGATGAAATTTTACACAGTTATAGTACACTTACTGAAGATGTGCATGAAGATATATGGTGGCTGCCTGAAATTTTGAATGGAAGATAATTCATCTTTGAATATTTTCTGGGATTATGGGGGGGACGAACCTTGTCAGCTTATCTTAAACAAGTTCTTGGATTTTAATGAAATGTTACAGTTTTAGTATACCACCTGAAGATATGCATGAAGTATGGTTGCTGCCCGAAATTTTGAAGGGGGGGGTAATTTGTTGTTGAATTTTTCTGGAAAAATGGGGGAATTAACCTTGTGGGTGCATTGTTCTCCTACACAACTGATTGGATTTTGATGAAATGTTACACAGTGATAGTACACTAACTGAAGATGTGCATGAAGGTATACGGTTGCTGCCTGAAATTTTGAAGGGAAGATAATTTATTTTTGAATATTTTCTGGGATTAAGGGGGATGAACCTTGTCAGCTTATCTTAAATGTGTTCTTGGATTTAAATGAAATGTTACACAATTTTAGTATACCACCTGAAGTAATGCATGAAGTAATATGGTTGCTGTCTGAAATTTTGAAGGGCAGATAATTCGTCTTATTATATTTTCCCGAAAAAAAGGGAAGGTATATCATTGTGTCCACATTTTTACGGTGTCAACAACTGTATTGTGCCTACACCCATGATCTACTCTTGCCATATTAATTCAGGGTTCTGTTAGTGGGGGGTATAACTGGCTGCCATTTGGCGACAACTCCACTTCCAACTGATATAATTATCTAGGATATTTTGGCTGTGGATAAACTTCCCTAGGATAGTTAATGTATTTATGGAGGAATGAAGAATCTGTTACAAATAAGCAATGAAGGGATATGTAGTAAATTCGAAGTCTCTTCAAATACTTACAACCTGGCAATGGAACAATGCTATTTTCAATTGTAAACAAAATTACTTGGCTTTTATCAGTGGGAATGATTGGTTACTTAATCTCAGTTCCATAGGAGATAGGATACTGTTTTACCCTTGTCCATCTGTCTGTAGTGTCTATCTGCCCATCTGGAACATCTTTTATCAGGGATTTCTCAGCTTGTGTATGTAGTAATGATTTGATATTTGGTCTGAAGTTTTGATATGATGAGTTGTACGGTGTCACTGCTTTCCAAGTCCATCATTCATCTGCTTGTTGTTTGCAATATATAGCTTTTTCGTCAAGGATTTCTTAGGTTGTGTATGTAGTAATGATTTGATATTTGGTCTGAAGCTTTGATATGATGAGTTGTGTGGTCACTGTTGTCTCCGCTTTTCAAGTCCATCATTCATCTGCTTGTTGTTTGCAATATATAAATTTTTCGTCAAGGATTTCTCAGGTTGTATGTATGTAGCAATGATTTGATATTTGTTCAGAAACTTAATTATGATGAGTTATATGTCTCCCAATTTCAAATCTATCACTCATCTACTTCCTGTTTACTGTGATTTTATTTCTTGATGTATATATCATTGTTTGGACACTTTTACTGTTTCCACACCTGTATTGTGTCCACACACACTTAAATTTGCACTACCATATTGTTTCTAGGTTCAGTGAGCAGGGGTATAACTGGCTGCTGTTCAGGCACAGCTCTATTTTTTAGCTCACCTGACCCGGAGGGTCAGTGTGAGCTATTGCCATTACTTTGAGTCCGTCGTCCGTCCATCTGCCGTTAACTTTTCACATTTTCATCTTTTCCTCTGAAATCACTGAAGCAAATTAAATCAATCTTTACAGGAATGATGTATGGGAGGTCTTTTACAAAGATTGCTCATTTCGTTCCAATCCGATAAAAAACATGGCCGCCAGTGCAGAACTTAGGTTTAACATTGGACCCTTTTTTCATCTTCTTCTCTGAAAAGGCTGAAGCAAATTGAACCAAATGTTACAGGAATGATGTACTAGAAGTCCTAAACAAAGAGTGCTCATTTCGTTCCAATCGGATGAAAAACATGGCGGCCAGCACGGAACATGGTTTTACATACATAGGACCCTAAGGGAAAATCACATTTTCATCTACTCCTCTGAAATAATAGAAGCAAATTCAATCAAACTTGACAGGAATGATGTTTGGAAGGTCCTTTACAAAGATTGCTCATTTCCATACAATGCGATAAAAAACATGGCCGCCAGCGTGGAAATTAAGTTTAACATTGGACCCTATGGGAAAAATCATATTTTCATCTTCTGCCCTGAAACGGCTGAAGCCAATTGAACCAAACTTTACAGGAATGATGTACTTAAGGTCCTTAACAAAGATGGCTCATTTTGTTCCCATCCGACAAAAAACATGGCCGCCAGCATGGAACATGGTTTAACATAGGACCATATGGGAAAATCACATTTTCATCTACTCCTCTGAAACCACTGAAGCAAATTCAACCAAACTTTACAGGAATGATGTATGGAAGGTCCTTTACAAAGGTTGCTCATTTCGTTCCGATCTGATAAAAACATGGCCGCAAGCATGGAACTTAGGTTTAACATTGGACCCTATGGGAAAAATCATATTTTCATCGTCTGAAGCCAATGGAACCAAACTTTACAGGAATGATGACCTAAAGGTCCTTAACAAAGATTGCTCATTTCATTCTGATCCAACGAAAAACATGGCGGCCAGCACGGAACATGGTTTAACAAGCACCCTATGGGAAAATCACATTTTCATCTTCTTCTCTGAAATAACCAAACTTTACAGGAATGATGTATGGAAGGTCCTTTACAATGATTGCTCATTTCGTTACAATCCATTAGAAAACATGGCTGCCAACACTGAACATAGTTTATCATTGGACTCTTTGGGAAAATCTCATTTTCATCTACTCTTCTGAAACCACTGAAGCAAATTCAACCAAACTTTACAGGAATGACGACTGAAGGTACTTTACAAAAATTGCACATTTCATTTCAATCCGACAAAAAACATTGCCTCAAATGCAGAACATAGTTTAACATTGGAGCCCAGTATGAGAAAACCATCCTTTTCATCATTTTCTCTCAAAACAATTAAAGCAAATTATATTAAATGTATAGAAGGTCCTTTGCAAAAATTACTCATTTCAATAGGATCAGACAAAACACACGGGTGCTAATTGAGAACATGCCTAAACACTATACCCCATTGGTAAAAACATGATCACTTTTGGTCATGCATGGCATAGAAGCATTTTGTCAGGTGAGCGATACAGGCTCAGTCTCTGAGCCTCTAGTTTCTAAAGCTTGAAAATATTAACTTTATGTTGTTAGCTATTTTATGTGCATTTTTACTCTACAATTTTTTGGTATTGTTGCTAGCGTTTACCAACTAACCATATATAAAGTATTTATTGCTTGGTCCATGGTATATACTTCTTCAAAATTCTTGAAGAAATGACTTTAAGATGTGGAACTAAATGTTATTCTCTCATCATATATGTCCTTTTTGTCTCCAGCTCCATATCCTATGCAATAAGATTTTTGTACCTTGTAAGCTCATACTACAAAAAGAGGCTCTTAAATGCTTGCATCAATCACCAGTAATATGGTAGACATAGACAGTCTCAATTTCAACTATGTTCAGGAATGTGCAATATTACTGTGTTCCATATTGGCCATGTCTCAGAAAAGAAATTTTGAATGTAATTTCATAGGGTCTTATGTTAAACTTTATAAAATACTGGTGGCCATATTAAATGAGATGCAAAGTGTTCTGTGAATCAATATATGTCAGCATCAGGCCAATAATGTCAATTTTTAGCTCACCTCACAAATTGAGGGGGCTTATGTGATACCCCTAGCATCCGTGTCCAGGTTGGCGTCGGCGTCCGGTTAGGAAGAATGGTTAAGGTCCATTCCTGCTTACGGACATGTCCCACATCAACCATATTTGTATGCCTGATGCATTTTTAGATGACAACTGGAATGCATGCTTCGGATGCTGTCTCTGACCTACATTTTATGCATGAGCGACTTGGTTAGGTAGAATGGTTAAAGTCCATTCCTGCTTACTGAAATGGCCAACATCAACCATATTGGTATGTGTGATGCATTTTGGGATGACAACTTCAATGAATGCTTCGGATGCCATCTGTGACCTACAATTTACGCATGAGCGACTTGGTTAGGTAGAATGGTTAAAGTCCATTCCAGCTTACTGTCATGTCCAACATCAGTCAAATTGGTATGTATGATGCATTTTGGGATGACAACAACAATGTAACCTACATTTTATGCATGACCGACTTGGTTATGTAGAGTGGTTAAAGTCTATTCCTGCTCACTGACATTGCCCACATCAACAATATTGGTATGTATGATGCATTTTGGGATGACAACAACAATGCATGCTTCAGATGCTGTCTGTGACCTGCATTTTATGCATGAGCGACTTTGTTAGGTAAAATGGTTAAAGTCCATTCCTGCTTACTGACATTGCCCACATCAACCATATTTGTATGTATGATGCATTTTGGGATGACAACAATAATGCATGCTTCGGATTCTGTCTCTGACTTACATTTTACACATGAGCGACTTGGTTACGTAGAATGATTAAAGTACATTCCTGCTTACTGACATGTCCCACATCAACCATATTGGTATGTGTGATGCATATTAGGAACAACAATGCATGCTTGGATGCTGTCTCTCACCTACATTTTACACATGAGTGACTTGGTTAGGTCCTTTCTTGCTTACTGACATGCCCGACATCAACTATATTGGTAGGTATGATTCATTTTGAGATGACAACAACAATGCATGTGTTGGATGCTGATTGTGACCTTCATTTTATGCATGACAGACTTGGTTAGGAAGAATGATTTAAGTCCATTCTCATTTACTGACATGTTCCACATCAGCCATATTGGTATGTTTGATGCGTTTTAGGGTGACAGCTGCAATGAATGCTTTGGATGCAGTCATTGACCTACATTTTACGCATGAATGAATCTGTTGAAAAAGAATGATTATAGTCCATTCCTGTTTACTGACATGCTTAACATCTGCACAACAAGGTGAGCTTAGCAGGCTATGGCTGCTTTCTATGTTTATCCATACATTTACATACTACACAACAAAGACCAATAAAAATATACAATATGTAATACTGCATGTCACATGTGGGGGAGGGGGCATTTCTACTTAAATGAAGCTTTAAATAAAATTCAAAGTAAAAAAGTACTTAGAAATGATATTTAGGTAATCAACTTGAGATAAAGGAGAAAATTTTCATGATTTATTTCAACTTGAAGAAGAAAGAATGGAGAATATGATAAATCATAAAATATGAAAATAATCATTTTGTATTTGCCTTTTGATCAATAAAAATGTAATGTCATGTAAATCTTTGGTGCATAAAAAAAACAAAACCAGAAACAATGAATGTATATCATATTTACTAAATAGGTACTATAATGTTGTTATGATTTGAATTAAATATAATCACGGAATAAATTGTAGAAAGTTAAAAGAAGTTAAAAGACCAATTTAATCGCAACTTGGCAGATATATGCTTCATAGTTGAAAAATTCAACTTAGAATTTTGTAAAATTCTTAAATGCTGAAAATTCCCATTTTTCATAAAAATCAGACCAAATATCGAATTTTTACCATATTTTGGCATTAAAATTGCATATTACCATATAACTTATGCATCTTTTGGAAAAAAGGCTAAGCATTATAATGTTTTGTTCATATATATGTAAAGAAAGGTAAACTTTTTGGATTTTTATGCCCCTGGATCATTAGATTTTAGGGCATATGACTGTCTGTCTGTCTGATACTTCATATTTAGTATTAGTATTGATCATGTAAAGTGAACACCATTATGCTAATTTCACTAAGGTCAGGTCAAAGGTCAAAGTCACAGAGGTCAAAAGGTCAAAATTTAGATTTTGCAACATCTCATTCATAACAATTGCTAGAGGCTTGATATTCTATGTGTGAGTAGATCTGATGCAGCTTAGCACAAATCTACCCAAAAAATTTGGGTCAGGTCGAATGTCAAGGGCATGGAGTGCAAATTTGAAAACTTTAAGCCCTTTATCTTTTCAACCAGGACCTTCATGTTTGGCTTGTAGCTGAAATTTCACCAATGTCAGGTCAAAGGTGAAGGTCACAGAGGTCAAAAGGTCAAATTATAGATTTCGATGTAGTCCGTTAATTACAATTGCTAGAGGCTTCTTATTCTATGTGTGAATAGATTCCATTTTCTTTTCAAAATATGATTATATAAATCATCAATAGACAAAATTTGATGAATTCTTGATATTCCTTCATTGCATTTCAAATGTTGATTTCCTTAATGCAAAGTGAATGGAAAGTGTAGAGAAGTTCAGTTTCCTGCCAAAATTTAAGGCTTTAACTCTCAAATATTGCCACACTGACCTATCTTTTTTTTTATTAAAGTTCTAAAAAAAATAAAGATATTAATTTTAAATCCTTGATAAAATAAACTGGATGAATGACCATCCTTAACAAAACTTTCAAATTGCTAATTTCTTTTTAACCAGATGTGATATAAGTAGTATATAGGAGGTTTGTGTCTAACATTTGAGATGAAGGATGCGGTGGATCACCAGGAGTGACGTCATCGGAAGTCTCCAGAAACGGAAGTCACGTGACCAGATATGTAACATATTAACAATGCGCATGCGCAACCTGATGTGGGTGTGTATCTACTGTAGCTAGCCATATTGACCGGAAATGACGTGTTGGAACAACACGTGACTCCGCAGGGGTCTTGTAATGACTAATTAAATTACGCATGCGCGACCGGAAGTAGGTATGTCCCCAGATGTAAACCGGAAGTGATCCTATTGGAAGCCCTATTCGGCCATTTTAATAGGAAATAACGTGTTGGAACAACATGTGACTCCGCAGGGATCTTGTTAAGCCTAATTATATTCCGCATGCGCGACCGGAAGTGGGTTATTTTCCAGTCTGAGACCGGAAGTTGGTATTTTCCCTAGTCGGAACGAATCGGTTATAGTAGTTAACTATGGGGAAAAGCCGTAGGTTTTCAAAAAACGTTT
>MJUU01049761.1:10035-61415 GCA_002080025.1 Modiolus philippinarum
TTTTTGGTGGCATTTCTATCCATTTCTACATTTGCAAATGACATTGAGATGAAGAATTTGAAGCTGATCTTACAAAGATCGTCAAAACGCTATACAGATGTTCTGTGAATGCTAAAAGACCGTTATGGGTGCGTTCGGTATACGTCAAGTACGCTAGTAGAACGCCTTCGCAACGTTATCATACGCTGCTACACGTTTTGTGAGCGTTGCATACAAGTTATTGGTAAGTTTTCTGTGCGTTGACAAGGTCGTTAGCCTGACACTTTGAATGCGTCCAACAAGAGAATTTCTTCAAATTCTTCGGCGTGTGCCAACGTTCTAATAAAAATTCGCGAACGTCGGCACCCGTTGGCTAAAACGTTGTACTTGTGAAAGGGCCTTATCATTTATCACTCTGTGACGCACCCCGGGCCTTGTACCAAGGTGATGGATAATGCGCTGTTCAAGCACACGCTCCCGAGACTTGAATCAAAACTATGATGAGTTAAAGCCTTTACTAAATTTTATCATCGATATAAAGACTTAGTTCATAAATACAATGCAACCTGTAAATATCTAAATCAAGGCTGGTATTTCACATCCCTTATTTTACGGTAATGTTTTACATAAGAGTAAAAAATACTTAAACTCGCCTAACAAACTTATAAAACCTTTAAATCGTCTAATTCATAAGGGTTATAATTACGGTATTGTCGTCAGGTCATTACGTATGGCCTTCTTTGGTATTGATAGGGTCTAAATTTCTAAAATCTGTATTGCATGGACACGGATTATGTATTCCGGTATATGCATGAAATCATTATGCTAAACTCCTCACAGGAAGGGTGAGAAGCTGTATACTGAGGGTACATAACTTACTTTGTCAGTTGGTAATGGGTCTGGAGCTGGCATGTCAGTTAACTGCTAGTAGTCTCTTGTAATTTCATGTTTATGTCCGTATATTTAGTTCTTTCAGTTTCATTTTTCACAGTTGATTCAGTCCTGTTGCCAACTGAATTTTACTGTTGTTACGATTGTTTTTTGATTTATCACATTGGCTGTAGGGGGAAGGTTTGGGCCCAATAAGACTAGTTTAACCCCGCCGCAGCAGGTTTGTGCCTGTCCTAAGTCAACGTGTGTCTTGTCTTTTTTCTAGTTAGTTTACTTTTTGTCTATAGGAGTCTAGGATGATGTTTATTTCGCTGAACTTGATTACTCTTTATTCAAGGACCGACTCCGACCTGCCGTTGGGTGTGGGGTTTTCTCACCGTTCATTGAAGATCTTATGGTGGTTTTGAGTTGTTATTACTCCCCTTTGGGTCGTTTTCTCTTTGACACATTCCCCGTTTCCCTTCTTTTTTTCTATGGAACGCCACAGCTGTCTTATGATGTAAATATTTATTTCCATATGAGACTGCTCTTTTTGTTTCTCACATATCTTTTCTTGTTGTGTGGAGTTTTCTTATTTATCGGACTACCTTTCTCTATCAGCGCTGTCTGAAAAGGGCAAAGTAACTTCTCTGATTACCCCAAGTAATGAAACTTAAAATATCGAAGAGAAATTTCATTTGATTGACTAAGAAACCTGTTGTCCTACTGCCACGGAACTTTTATGTCTAATACTCGCATTTAACTCAGTTTTGTTTTTGAGTTGTAAACCATTAGGTTACATATTTTGGAAGTTTGCTGGAAAAGGCATTAAAATATTCTGTACAGATCACGGAAATTCCAATAGAGATGAAATCCTGATATGGTGATGTAATGGTTAACATCAAGTGAATCGCATCATGTGTTAATCCTAGGTCGAACCAACGACTTTTAACATGTTTCTTTTTTTTTTTTGCTTTCCCGCCTTAACACAAAAGACTTGTCCACTCGAAATAAAATCTTGCGTGCTAGCTAGTGCTGTGACAATCTCTTTGTACTGGCACATTATTGGCGGGCTCGAAACTGTTGCAAGGCATGGCTCTACTTCTACAACTTAAGGGAACGACTATTTTCTTATGGGGGATTTTCTTTTCGTTCATGATTTTTTTTTTCAGAACCTTCTCCGACAACATACTTTTTTACTATTTTTGCATACAATACAAAATCCATTTTTTTTCGGCACGGGGCCGACAATTTAAAACAAAATCCCAGCTCCAAATAAGAAAATGGTTCTTGCGTACACACTTAAGGTTAATGAGAACAGGTGTCACGTGATCGAACCAGAAAAATGGCGGGAAAAAAATAAAAATGCCCAGAATGGAATGAAATTTGACAGGAAGGTTACTTAGCATGTGAAGAAAGAAATTTTGGTGTTGAAAATATCAAAATGGCAACCGTTGCCATGGAAACAGAAAATGGCGAGAAATTTTCAAATTGCGCCAAACTGAATGAAATTTATCAGGAAGGTTACTTAGCATGTGTAGAAACGAGTTTTGGTCTTAAAAATATCAAAATGGTGACCGTTGCCATGCAAACAGAAAAATGGCGGGAAAATATTCAAATTTCTACGAATGGGATGAAAAAGTAGATTATCTTAAAAGAAGGTGAGAAAAGGGAAGATAATAATAAAATAACACAGTAAAAGGGCTGAAAAGGGGAAAATAATTGTAAAAAATATATAAAATAGAGAGATAGTGATGAAAAAGTAAATAATGCGAACAAAAGAAGAAGGGGAAATAATGATATAATAAAACACGAATATTATGGGAGAGGGAAATCACTGTAGAACAACAAAAGCTATCTCCCCTTCAAAACAATTAACGAAGACGTGATAGAAATACTCCAAGAACAAGCCACTGCTAATTTCCGTTTTATGAAGATCACTCCCGATAAGTTCGGAACAAGAAAATATGAGAAATATCAACTCCTTCAAATAGTCAACGTCATCCAAAATATACTTATATTCAGCATATTAGGCCATTGTCTCTCAAAATGGTTGCCAACAGGAAATGCACACTACTTCCGGTCCGCGTGTTCACTCCTTTATCTCTATATAGGACTCCTGCAGGTCAAGTGTCGAAATATCATACAATATATCACAAAATTAGAATTTGTAAATGATAACCCTTTTGAGTTTATGTTTGACAGTAGGCAAGAAAGTTTCCACTTCCGGTTTGGCCAACAGGAAATGCACACTACTTTCGGTCCGCGTGTTCACTCCTTTATCTCTCTATAGGACTCCTGCGGGTCAAGTGTCGAAATATCATACAATATATCACAAAATTAGAATTTGTAAGCGTTTATGTTTGACAGTAGGCAAGAAAGTTCCACTTCCGGTTTGGCCAACAGGAAATGCACACTACTTTCGGTCCGCGTGTTCACTCCTTTATCTCTCTATAGGACTCCTGCGGGTCAAGTGTCGAAATATCATACAATATATCACAAAATTAGAATTTGTAAATGATAACCCTTTTGCGTTTATGTTTGACAGTAGGCAAGAAAGTTTCCACTTCCGGTTTGGCATGTGCAACCTACAATTTCCTGTTCTAGTCAAGGGTGCGCTTGGTTGGGCAGTTCTGAACATGTTCTTTCAGTTCCAGTTCCAGCGACCAATCGAAAGAAAAGGAACACACAAGAATAATTTTGTCAAAACTATTTATATTTTTTAAATTTTACTTGACTATCAATCATTAATTTTTTGTTTTTGGTGTCATAAATTGAATAATATAACTTTTAAAGACAGTTTATGATAAAAAATTACAAAGCAGTTGTGAATCAATAATTTCTCGAAAGACTACTTTTGTCAATTCAAAGGCGATTTTTAGTATAAATTCGATGCTCAAACCTCTGAAAATAATTTGTCTGCCATGTATATGTTGTTCGTTTGTATCATTTGCAAATATCCAGCACATTTTTCCTGCAAAAACTGTTAAAATCGTTTATTGTTTCTCAAAATATTCTTTTGGTCGCCATATTGAATTCTGTCTGCACCGCCTTTTTTTCCGGCGCAGATGGAACCTCTTCCGAACATTGCTCCATTCTGTTTGATTGTCAGTTCGGGTGTTCCATTAGTTCAGAACACTCCGAACCTTCCAACCGAGCGCCACCAAAGTGAAGACCCTATACAGTCACATGACTATGGTAGTTTGGTTCTGATGCTACAAGCACAACCGGTGACATCACTTTCGGTTATTATACCAGTGACGGCAACATTTTTTGTGGGGAGGAGGGCAATGTTCTCAACTTTGAATGCTTGTAGGTCTCGTAAAAGCCTGGTTTGCTGTACTGATTTTTTAATATATTATTGTTGTGATTTCAAATTATATATTCAATGAAAAAAAATCAAATTTTATATGACACAATTTTTTTTTCGTGGCATAAAATATGGTCCGGCAAGGACAAAAAAGGCGTAAAAAATTTGCAAGTGAAGGGTCTGAAGCTACGAGATTGCAAGATCGAAATCTATTCTATGTAATCACATATTCAATAGTCACAACTTATACCATTGATGGTTATTTTCCCTACTTGCAACATGCACATTACAGTCTGTCCTAATATACCGTTGTTGTTAATAATCACGAACACCAAGGGGCAGGTAACTCTTGTCCTATATATCTTGAGAAAATGCCTGGTAAGGGGGTTTGAAAATCACGTAACAACCAACTACATTAGTACTACAATATATCCAAAAACAAAGAAATTTAAATGGTAATTTAATTCCTCTAAAATGGTACATCATGAAAACATAGTCTGCTATTCACTCTAGCACTGCATGATCTGGCAGGACTGGCACTATTGCATTTAATGTAAGTAACATGCTATGTTACAGAAAAAAACTGATCACTTGGCGGTTGATAAAATGTTTACTTTGAATCTTCATCCAGTATAATCGTTTACTTTAAAGTATGTATGAACAAATTCTACAATTTTATATGATACATTTGACAAGTTTATTCAATATTACTGTTTTGTCATTCATAATTTTGAACCATTTCCTTTAAGGACCTTTTACTGAAACTGCATATTTAATTTTTTTTTTTCGTTGTAGGGATTGTGGGTAGTATTCAATAGTTTTCTTATGTCGACGTGCCTCGTTCTATTCATGACTCCACTCAATGAAGCTTTAGTTAGGCTGTTGGCTGCTTTTTATGAATTCACTGACCTTTGTAGCAACACGGATCGTTTTGGAGATCCAAAAGAAGAGACCGGGGATGGTGATGCAGGACATTTTGATACTGCAGAAGGACCAAACATCGTTAATGATACAAGTGAAGTTATTGAGAAGGCTATACATATGGAGTTTAAACCTAGTGACGTAAATTATGAGAATCAAGACGATAATTTGGATTAGATAATGAAATGCAATTCCTGTTTACTGGAATATTAACTATTTTTAATGCATGTATATTATAAAACTATTTATTATTTTTGATCACTTATTGTGACATAAACTACTGTTCTTGCCATCATATAAATTGTTGATATTTCAACGCTATTTTTGTTTTATTTCTGTTATTTATTTGGTTCCATGCATCTTCGCTAGCCAAGGGTTACGATTCGCTCCTAGAGGAGAGGAGCGAATAGTAACCCTTGACTAGCGAGGAGGAGAGGAACGAATCGTAACCCTTGGCTAGCGAAGATGGGTTCCATGATTAGTAGTTGGGAAATAGCCCAATGTCCCCATGTGTATTTACGCTGTCAATTTGTCGTCTTTCATCATAGTGGTTATCTTTTCATTCAGAGAGTCATGCGAAATCAAAACTTGATCACAACAGCTTTTGAAATATGTTCGAAATGTCCGCATTCTAGTTAAAATGGCAGCCAACACAAGACAGAATTTTTACATTATGGTGGGAAACATGTTACATTTTCCTAAATTGGGAGCAACTTTGTGTTCCCCTAAATGGTGTACATTTTGTCTGTCTAAAGTCTTACTGGCTTACTTAAGTTAGCTTTACATTGAACTTGGTTCATCGTTTAGTTTTACAGTTTTAAGACCTTCATACTATCCTTCAAATGTGATGTTTTATATGTCGGCACCAAGCTTGAGATGAAAACAAGTACAGAGCATATTTCTCCTTGAACTTTCTTGTGACTCAAATTGATCATAACTGTTTTTGTATAATGCATATGATCGCTTTTCAAAATTGTCACATTTGCCTAGGTCAACACATTAAATATAAAATAAACATGATAAAGGGCGTTGTGCTCTGTTGTTATTCCAAGATATTTGTGCATTTCAGCTAATTTTTTATTTTTAGCTCACCTGACCTAAAAGGTCATGTGAGCTATTGCCATCACTTGGCGTCCGTCGTCGTCGTCCGTCCGTCGTCCGTGGTTAAAGATCAACTCCTCTGAAACCACTGGGCCAATTGCAACCAAATTTTGTCACAATAGTCCTTGGGTGGTGTAAATGAAAAATTGTGTCCGACATGTCCGTGCGTAATCCAAGATGGCCGCCAGTGGGACCCATTGATTAACATTGGACCCTATGGGAAATTTTAATTATTTTTTTTTCTAGTCGGATTTTGATGCAGTTTTTTTTTCATTGGATTCCTTATGAAAAATAAGCATGGCGCATAACTATCAGATTTCGGATAACTCTTTCCCTTTCCGAGCTATAAGGGGTCAAACGGGGCCAAAATCGCACTTTTACAAAATACCTCAAATTTTTATTTTCAGCGGATTTTGATGGGGTTTCTTTCTTTGGATTCGTCTTTACATGAGCTTTCGGTACTGTGTCGACGGATTTTGCGTAGCTCTTACCGTTTCCGAGTTATAAGGGGCCTAAGGGGGCCAAAATCGCACTTTTACAAAGTACCTCAATTTTTATTTTTCATCGGATTTTGATGGGTTTTTTTTCTTTGGATTCCTCTTGACATGAGCTTTCGGTAGTATGTCAACGGATTTTGCGTAGCTCTTACCGTTTCCAAGCTATAAGGCGCCTTAGGGGGGCCAAAATCGCACTTTAAGAAAGTACCTCAATTTTTAGCTGAAAATTGTATCTGAGATGTCAGTACGTAATCCTAGATGGCCGGCAATGGGGTCCATTGATAAACATTAGACCCTATGGCAAATGCATTCAACAATCAACTCCTCTGAAACAAATTAGCCTATTGCAACCAAACTTTGTCATAATAGTCCTTGGGTGGTGTTAGGTAAAAAATCTGTCTGACACGTCCCTGCATAATCCAAGATAACCGCCAGCAGTCCCATTGATTAACTTAAGACCTCATAGGAAATGTATTTAAAAATCAATGTTATTGCATGGATGTACCACTGCTATATACAGGTGAGCTATACAGGCTCCTGGGAGCCTCTAGTTATGCGGTTTAAGATTTTGAATATTTTCGGACCAAAAATAATTCGGAATACAGTTGATTTTCACAATACATATAGCACTGGGTAGAGCTTTGTGTGTCAAATGCATACAGGATATAATGTTATATAAATGGTCTTGTCTTCAGATAATTTTGGTTCTTGTTTAGATTCTTTTGAAACTAAAATTCTAGTTTCTTCTACTCTGATTTTGAAAAGGAGTAGCTTAATTTAAAGTCTGTTCCAAAACCAATCAAACTTTCACAAATTATGGTATTTCAAAGTGTATATAGAAAAATATAATCTTAATCATTTTGTACTTGACCAAAGATTGTTTGCAGTAGCACGCCGTTGAAGATTGAGTGTATATAACGCAATTGTTCTTAGTATCTCTACATGGTTTGCAGTGATATAAAGGAATAAATTGTTTATGAGTAAACTAAAAGTATGAAGGAGTCTGTTAAGATTAAACAATAGCACCTAGCCACTGTGGCAATTTCTTATATGCTATATGAAAATAACGCGGGCGCGGAAAAGTACTCAAAATGTTTTGTAGGTACGATATGGAATACAAACTTTTTGTGGCTTTTTCAGTAGATTGTAATCGAATATTCAACAAGTATTCATACATGAAACTTTTTTTTTCAAAACGCATAAAAAATGCCTCTACAATTGCAGATGTGGTATTATGTTGTATGAAACTGACAATTGATAGCCGTAACAGCATAATGAATTTTTTATTATTCAAATCTTGACAACTCTTCAAACTAAAAATGGTTAAATATTCAACAATTGGCGGTAAATCACTGTTTACTAACGTTTATTCCGTCCTACTTTCAAGTCTTGGTCTCCTCAAGGAACTCGATCAAACATCTTCCTTTACAAGATAATTCTTGGAACTGATCAGTTTTGGATACCTCTTGTATATGCATTAAACCAATGGATGAACGGTTAACTTAAATCTTATGCGTTGGAGAAATGCCCAACAAATACAATCTTACAATCAATGATTTCCGATTGACGTCTGAGTTTGTTTTGATGATCAAACAATCTTCTGGGATTTTAAGACATATTACGTAGTTCCCTTGCATTCGTTTATAAAATGTAAAGCGTCCGAAATATCATAAAATACCGATTCTGACTTGTATGTTTCAAAAAACCCTGCAGCTGTTAGTGTTGTGATGAAACACGGGGAACAATTAACCAAAAGTATTTCAATATCTATGGATTTATATTCCTTTATAACCTGAGATAACATACTAATTCCTGATAAATCTATGTGAGATATCATTTGGCAGTCAAGTATAATGTACTTAATATCAATTTTCACCAATCTTGAAACACCATTTTCAAGTTCATCAGGCAAAAGATTTGCATCATTTCTACATTTTTCTGTCAACTCAATATTATGTTTCTTTTTATGCAACTTTCTTTTCATTTTCATCGGATCTGCAACTTTCGCATTCAGTTGAGACTTGAACAATTCCGCATTTGCAAAATACAAAGGTGCCGGAAATCGGAAAATTTTGACGTCTTCAAAGTCATGAACATTTTTCCTATTTTCACAACCTATATATACTTGTTCATTGCCGGCTTGTCCAATCAAAACACCGGAAGAGGTTTGGTGTTGAATCACAACAGAAAGTATAGAAAATCCTATACCCGCGATTATTCCATAATCAAGATTAACAAACACAGAAACAAAACACGAAATTATCCAAATACAAAAATCCAGTTTATTAATTCGCCATATTCTTGGCAAATGACCAAACTGTAAAATTAAATTTTTCATGGCGACAGCAATCATAGCTGCCAATACTGACATTGGTAGAGATAGAAACAGTGGGCCAATCCATAAAATGACAAGCAGCATGAAAACCACGGTTGGAAATGAATTTATTGTTGTTTTAGCATCAAGATCACTATCAAGCATGGTTCTACTAGGTGTTGCAGACTGAGGAAAACAGGAGAAAAATGAAGACAAAATATTTGTTATTCCATAAGCAACCATTTCTTGGTTGTCGTCAATTCGTTGGTCATGTATTTTAGCTGTAAGTTTGGCCAGTGACATGGTCATCATTAAAGTGAGAACAGCCATCACAAAGCAGTCTATAATAATACGAGATGAGACCTCAAATGCTGGAATTGCTGGAGCCTTAAATCCAGAAGGAATTTTGCCAATAACTGATACTCCAAGATAACTTTCAAACTTTCCAAAGTGTGATATTATCGTAGCAACTACGACAACTATTAAATCTATTGGAATTGGAACTTTTAAGCGTTCCTTAAATCGTTCATTAATGCATATTTTTACTATGAGTAATACTGCTATACATATAACCGTTATAACAATGTCGGAAATCACGGCATTTTCGATATTGGAAAATAACTCGATATACATCTTTACCAGTTTCCCAGCACCTGTGTGTGCAGATAATTTTATGCCGAACATTTTCGGCACTTGACTTGAAACAATATGGATACCAGCTGCTGTTGTAAAGCCACCGATGAAACTTTCCGACATGTATGTCATTAAAAATCCCAAACGAAATATGCCGAGACCCATTATCATCAAGCCCATAATGAAGGAAGCTGCCATAGCTGATGACACTTTGACGGCTATGATATCTGATTCGCTGAATTCGCCTACCATGCTTGACATGCTTGATATTGAAATATTGTTGTTTTCTATTGCAGAAGTTGAAGTTTCTAGTATCGTGCTGAAATTCTCCATTGACTGACTGATAGATGACTTATAAATATCAGCTTCAGATAAAACAATTTTTTGCACGATGATAGCAATTACTGCATTGGTTGCAAAAGCTACGTATGGAGAGGTTCCGAAAAACATATAAAACAATAAAGGAAAGAATGTCGTATATAATCCATAAACTGCAGGTAATCCAGCTAAAATGGAAAAAGCTAAACCCTGTGGTAAATGTAAAAAACTAAGAGTAAGTCCGGCTATCATGTCACTTATGATATATTCTCGTTTGTAAGTTGATATAATTCTTAAAATTGGAAGGAAATATGTCACCATTTTCCACAGTTTTTTCTTGGAACAGTGTAATGTCTTTTTTGTGGTATCGCAACAGGAATCTTCGATTTTGTCTTCGTTTTGAAACATAGAATCAAGTCGAACTTTGGTATAAACACGCCGACTGATATTTATATCACCCATTTTTGAGAATTTCTGAAATAAAGTAACAAATTAGCATTAAAATATAATTTAGTAAACAGCTTTTTAGAAGTAAATGTCATGTGAACTTAATTCTTCTACAAGAGGAATAGAAAATAAAGCAACTCAATCGTCTTTATTTAATATCTAAAGTATGAGTGTGCATCAGTCATATATCAACATCTGTTCAAATGCACGTTTTGGAACAAACCAATTTAAGCAACATATTTGTAAGAATGTGACATGGAGACTTCGAGTGTACGCATTCACCTACGTGTAGGAGTTGTCTTTTTCTGCTTTATGTTTATCTTTGAAAATTTTCAAGTAGATGTGCACTTAGATGTTATGTTTGCATTTCTAATGCATGCATGTGTTTCACTAAGTGTACTTACTGTGACAAGTTACAAAATTTATAGTCGTCTATATATCCCTTACAAATTGAAATCAAGTGTCCCCTCTGTATATTGGGGAAACATTTTTCTGTTGATATGTACACATCAGATTTAAACCAAAGTTTACATAATTAAGTAGATATCGTTCTTGGTGGCATGTATTGAATTTTACAGAAATGAATTAGTTTATCATTATTTGTCCGACTATATCAGTCTTATCTTTGTGACATTTAATAACGATAATTGATCATTGAACATTGAACATTTTATCGATGTGATCCAATGATGACCGTAGTAAACGTGTTCTACTTGTAGTATATGTGGATGATCCGATTATGGCCATATTAAGCTTATTTCGGATTACCCATAAATTTCAATTAAAAATCGGAAGGACGGTAGGAAACTTCTTTGCGGATATATCCTTTAAATAAATTAGTAGATTTGAACAAGTAATTACAAATGGTACACAAAATAACTAGAAATGTTAAAAAAAACAGAAGTGGATCGCTACTTTATTTCAACATGGATTTTAATAGTGGGTTTTGGCAAATAACTTTTGAAATCTTGTTTCCTTTACAGGTACACCAAGAGTTAACGGTACTGTGGCAACTGCTATTTTTTATCATTGCTATCCCTTTTCAGTATAACTAATTCAGAAGATATCAAATATCCCAACTGAGGTGTAGATATTAGCCAAACCTTGGTCTTTCCAATTTCAGTTTGTTTTGCGGCACAAATAATCTGCTGCATCGAATAGATATCGGTGACATCCAACAGAATATTTGAGAATCATGATTGAAACGACTGAATAAATAGTACAGAAAAAGCTATAAAAAATCTGTAACACTTGACATATTTATGCATGATATTGAAAAAAATGCAATTGTTATATACACTGGATTAACTTTTTATTGAGAAAATGTTGAAAAGGTCTGTCATAATTTAATTACCATTATTCTCGAAAGGCTCTTCTTTTGGCATCCTCCTAAAAAGGATTACAAAATTCACCTCGTTATGGAACTTGGTTACACGGATCTAATTTTGCCCGGATACTGACCTACCTAGCAAGATCCATGCGTATGCGTTATTAGCTTCTCAAAACATGTATATAGAAATTGAGATGTCCACTTGGACGTCGACTGGAATGCAAGTCGACCAGGCATAAAATGTACGTCAAAGCGACCAAATTTTGCCTTTATTAAGTCTTTCCATTCAAGATTCATGTTTGTAAATGTAACTTAATAAAGCGGCTAATGTAGGTCCCATTTTCTCGAAAACGTCCCTTCAAAACGAGATGCACCTGTATAAAACATTAAAGGGGTCGTTAAATGGTCCATTACAGCATTATAACTGTAATGTACACTAAATCGTTTATTTTGGTTTAGGGGTAAAGTATGAAAAATTTTACTTTCAGAAACACAACTGAACAAAAATTCGTTATTTGATGAATAAACATTTCCCCTTAGTATTTATTTCATCTACAACGTGACTAATAGCTTCATGCCCGTATATATTCCTGTCTTTATATCACAGGCATTAGTTTCATAAAAAAAATGTCTGTGCCTCCCCCTCTTCTTCAACGACTATGGTTTTCACAGTCTCGCTTCTGAGACCAAAAGGAAAACAATTATAAATGTCGCCGTCATTGACAACCATGCATTGTTATGCAACTGCACAATAGTGCCAAAGGTAGAAATGAGCAGGCCGGTCAAGCCAGGTTACGGGGTTCGAACCAGCAAATTGTGAAGTTTGTTTTCTTAATCCTACTTCTGTGTTTTTATTTTGTTCATTTCATCAGTTTTGTGGCACAATTTTTTGGTGTTGCACTCTTCTGTCGAAACATTTGTCACAACACAGGCCTTGTGTGGATACATGAAAAACGTTTTTATATTTACTCCATTGAACTTACTGGAGCAATTAGATATCAAGTTAAAAGAAGTTCTTGGAATGTTCCCTTTCATATTTGTGTCCTTTCGGCCAAAACCCTATCGAAGGCCGAACGAAGTACAATGGATTCTTTTGGGGAAAGGTTCTGAAACAACTCACTTGAATACAAAGTTTGTAACAACGAACACTGGATCCCTTATAAAATGGTATTTAATGGATAGTGGTGATTGAATATAAAACGGCAGCAAGCAACAGTAAACTTAAATACTGAACCTGCCAGGATTTGGGTTCGTTTACCTGAAACGCTGAAATTTATCAAAACTAATATTTACAAATCTTGGTCCAAATGATCCTTCTAAGCTGGAGTATTACATGTCAGCATCATAGATTGTCTATATCGGAAAATACATTAAAAGATGTTTTCTTCATAAATAACTTGCACAAAAGCCCCAAGATAGTTATCTAGTTACGTCTAACAGGGTCAGTTCTCTCTTTTGAATCATAGTTAAACATGACTTATGAGAGCAGTTAATAATAATAATAATAATAATAATAATAATAATAATAATAATAATAATAAAATCTTTATTTAAAGAGGGTAACCCAATTAGACATTGTCTAATTTTAATTGGGCCCTCTAAATATAAACATAATTACAACAATTTATATATAACAATGTAAGTGAGAACCGAACCGTCAATCAAAAGAACGAACAATCCATGGAAAATGGCAACATCGGACACAGTAAGAAACAAGGACACCACTTAAGTACGGGACAAAAAAGAAACATAGGTAATCAAGGATTACAAAGTTCGCCTCGTTATGGCACGTTGTCGCAGCAACCAAATTTTGCCTGGATACTGACATACTATCAAAACTGCATGCACATGGACACATGCAAAATGATCCTACTATGTACAGTACCTGAGATCTGATCCCTGACAAGAACTTGACCAAATTTTGCCTGGATGCTGACCTACAATCAGGGATGCATGCATGAGCAAGGTTAGATGATCCTACCATGTACAGTGACTGAGATATCAACTCGGATGTAAACTCAGATGTAAGTCAGTCAAGCAGAAAATGTAGGTCAAAGTGACCTAATTTTGCCTGGATGCTGAATTGCCATCAGAGATGCATGCATGTGCAAGGTTTGATGATCCTACCATGTACAGTGACCGAGATCTGAACTCGGACCTAAACTTAAATGTAAGTCAGTCAAGCGGAAAATGTAGGTCAAAGTAACCTAATTTTGCCTAGATGCTGACCTACAATCAGATATGCATGCATGTGCAAGGTGAGATGATCCTACCATGTACAGTGACCGAGTTCTGAACTCGGACATAAACTTGAATGTAACTCACTCAAGCGGAAAATGTAGGTCAAAGTGACCTTATTTTGCCTGGATGCTGACCTACCATCAGAGATGCATGCACATGCACATTTAAATGATCATACAATGTATAGTTACTGAGATATGAACTTGGATGTAAATTCAAATACAAGTCACTCAAACGGAAAATATAGGTCAGAGCGACCTAATTTTGTCGGAGGCTGTGAGATAGGCCAAGATGCACTTGCATGCAAAGTTTTGTGACCCTACCCTGCATAGTTACCAAGATATATACCCAAATGCGGATGCGGACGCGGACGAAGACGTGGACGTGGACGCGGACGCCGGGGGTACTCCAATAGTCCCCCTCAACTTCGTTGAGGCGAACTAAAAATGAAGACACACATACAGATGAACAACACGGACCCAATAAAAACCATGGGTGAGATCAGGTGTAGCGGTAGAGTTCGCATCTCCTGCTTCTTATAAGACACCCGCCGTGTTGAACATGTCAAATCCGGTAGTAAAGTCAAATCCGATAGAGGAAAAACAAACTTTACAAACTTTAGTTGCAGAGGGAAAGATCTGTTGTCACCTGGGAAACAGATATCCCATAGCGATCCGCAAGATCGTGATGTCGACCGTAAAACTTCTGTAGTGATGACTTTAAAAGTTTTTGGTAACGTATCCTTGCTTAAGTAGTCTATTTGTAAGCAACTGAGCTCTTGTAACGACCACAAGCCGAGTTGTGAGACGCAAACTACATGCTGGAGTATTAAGTATGACATACATATAAAACAAACAGTAATGAATATATAAATAGATCATTAAGAAGTCGATAAAAAATAGTTGAAGCATTTTTTCTTAAATATGTCTAAGCTTTTAGATATTTTTAAATCAGTTGGTAAGTTGTCCCAATATGTATAAGTTACACTTATGGTCATATATATTTTCTTCTGCACTAACACTGCATCTTGAAAAAATTGATATCTGGAAAACGAGTTCCAAAGTTCAGGGTCAATTGGAGAAAGACAACATCAGGTTAGATTATATGTAAAGGCATTAACGACAAGTTTTAAGGAACAAATGTAACAATTAGAACAAAAAATTATCACCATAATCGTCGAAATGTCCTGAATAAAGTTATTGTCCCCCGCCTTTCGCGAAAGCGGGGGACTATAGAATTCGCCTTTCCGTCATTCCGTCATTCCGGATGTCGTTTCCGGATGATAACTTGAGTATCCCTTGCCCGATTGAAACAAAACTTATACAGATGGAAGGAATAGGGAAGGGCAAGAAGAAACCTATTGATTTTGGGGTCAGTAGGTCAAAGGTCAAGGTCACAATTTCTAAAAATAGAATTTATTGCACCAAAATTTGGTCCGTGTGGGAAATTCTTATTTTTTATCCGATTTCGATGGGATTTTTTCCATTAGATTCCTCTCAATGAATGCTTTCATACATATGCCAACAGATTTCTGGTATCTCTTACCGTTTTCAAGATAACTGGGGTCAAAGATGTTGGGGGGTGGGGGTGCCAAAAATTTTTTTTTTAATTTTTCATCGGATTTTGATTGGGTTTTTTGCAAATGCTTCCTCGTGAAAAATGCAATAAAACTCTCCCCAAACATTTTTTTTTCATCTTGTACCGTTTTTCAGGTAAAAGAAACATACAACTCTAAGGCGGGGGACCTTGAGCACTGCTCTATTTTTTTGACAGTTCCATATTCGATAGCAGTTAAACATGTCTCATGTTGAGAACACGACACAAGCCCGAGGCGTTTACGCGCGCTTTGGTTGTCATCAACACGTACATTGTTGCATGTATTATTATCCATCATTTTTTTTTTACATCTTTCGATTTGTTGTCTTTTTTGAACTGCAATTACGGACACAATTTTACGACATGGTCATCTGCTGTAACTAAATTTAGTGTATCATCCGCAGTGATCATCCGTATTTAGTTATTGTAACATAATAATACGGTAAATATTTTCCGGGACTGAAAGGAACGCAATGCATCGAAATTTCTTTTTGTGTGTAACATTTTGATGACTTGGTCCCAAAAAAAGGAATAGTACTACACGATGGAAAGAATGTAAGTTTCACGGATAGACAGCAATTAGCACAATTCTGTAAAAGTTTTGCGGAATGAAATGCAGGCATTGATAATATATAGGAGGCTAGAATTTTTTTGCGATTTCATTTTACACAAACACAAACGACAAGAATTTAGACATTTTACAGGATGATGACGTAAATCAAGTGATTAGAATCATATGAGTGTTTGTGATTTAACGACAAATGCAAAAGAACACATTCCCCAGATGCTCGTTCATGTCAAATAACCGGATAATCATGTTTATGCTAGTGTCAACAAACAGCCAAAGCTTTAATTTGGATATTTGGTGATGGAACACATTCCGGGACTATTCAATTCAAGTGATTATTGTACGCTTATCCAGAAATTTTCTTGCTTGCAAGGCCAGTAAGAAGTTGCCACACAACCATTGCAGAATTTCACGTAAGAAACAGCAATAAGCCGCATTAGGGAAAATATTGGACGACCATACAAACTTATTTATTCATACTCGACGGTTTTAATGAACCTGTCAACGCCGTCTAACAAATAAAACAGTTTTCGTAACACGAGGATCACTTTGAATCGTATATCAGAGGAGTGCCTTCAGGAGTTCCTGAAGTATTTAGGAGTCATCCGTCTGAAATAATAAAATACGTCCGAGATCACGGTGATGATAACATGAATTTCCTTTCGTTAGGAGGCATTAACCAAATAATCTTCATACTGGAAGCAGGTCAGAGTTATGAAAACATATCACACTACCAGTGCAGCCTTCACATTAACTACTGATACAACTTATCGTGTAAAGTTTGAGTTCGGTTTGTTGTAAATTAGACTTTCCAGGAGATTGTGATCGGATTTAAGACACTAAAACGAAACAAAACATACAAAAAGAAATAATTGTCTTGCAGTTGTTTGAGACTGCATACAATGATAAAATATAATTCAATAAATAGATATAAACGACATAAGACAAGTATATGTGAAATGTGACATTGAGCATCAAGTGGCCAGAATTCAGATCAAGGAATCAAATCTGATGTATTGATTTAATTTAATAAGGACATATTTTTAGGGGGACACAGAGAATGTTGTTAATATTGTTCTGACCTATAAATGGATTGGTTTATCATTATTTTTCCAACAAATCAGTTTTATCTTTGTGACATTTATTTCCCGACAATTATGACTATTGATCATTGATCATAGAATATTTTATCAATATGATCTAATGATGGCCGAAGTAAACATTTACTATTTGTATTATTTTTATTACCAGTATATGTTGACCATATTAAATTAGGCATATTTTGTAGTAAGCACAATTTATCAAAGGAAGGACGGTAGTAAAATTCCTGGAGGAAATGTCTTTTAAATTGAGCATAAGGAATAATTTAAACATCTAAAATAGTTAAATGTTTTCTTGCTTTGGGCAAAAGCAAACGCAGCCTCACACTCTCAACAAAACTAGCTTACCATTATCAAAGTAAATGTTAAAAGGTGGATAACAGGAAACATCTACAAAGGCTGAAAATTACAATCACATGCCACAATCTGCCAGGGAACTGCATAGGAAAAATCACATATAAGACAAACGTAAACAACGATACGAACTCGGGACAGCCGGACTTGGTACCGGCATCACCAAAAGCCAGCGGTTGGGTTAAACCGTTTTATGCTTATCCAAACCTCCCCTTTATCTGTCCCATTTCTCTATAGTATAATAAACATACGGAAAAAAACAGGTAGACTACTAACTCCATGACCACAATCTTGAAAGGAGAGAAAATGACAATACGTAATTTTGAAAGATGGGTTAAGGGGTGCTAGCTCAAGGAGCCTAGACTGCTGGTAATAGTGTCGCACAACGGAAGAAAAATCAAACTCAAAACTTCCCAAAGGGTTTGTTGAAGAATCATCATATATTTCAGTAGACATCGGCAGTATCAGTGAGAGGCCAGTATGTATGTAAATTTTCACGTCACTATATCTCAAAGCTAATTTAACGGATGCAAGTAGAGTCATGTTATGTCAGTCATGTTAAACTGAATTTTCCTAGAATCTATTATAAAAGGAAATAGAAGTAAAAATTTGTTAACCGGTAATGTTAACAACACATTTCAATATCAGTTTTGATTATCACGTAACTCTTGCTTTACTTTATGGACTGTAAATATTCCAAGATGTACAATTCGTACACGACTCCCCGTCACCTCAAAACATACAACAATGTTACAGATCACAACAGTTTTAAATAGTACATACAAAAATCGGAAACGTTAAAAAAAACAAATGAGAGATGGACCGCCACTTTATTCCAAAATAGATTTGAATAGTGGGTTTTGGCAAATAACTCTGGAAGTTTGTTTCTTGAAAAAGTACATGAGAGGATGTACTAGTTGGTATTTTCTTTAGAATTCAGAAAATACCAAATATTCTAACGACAGGGAGACCTTGGAACTCAATCAAATGCTCAGCACTTACTTTCTTCAGCGACACAAATAGTTTGCTGCATTTAATTAATCAAACATAGTATCTGAGAATCAGGGTCACTAAGACTGAATCCATGAGAGAGAAAAAAAAATGAAAACAGGGGCTGTTACATTCGACAGTTTTGTGTATGCTAAAGTACAAATGTTTTATAACCAGGAACAGACCATTTCTTTCAATAATCATTAATAATTTAATTACTGTAATTCTCGCAAGATTGATTGGTATACTAAAAAGTAAATAATAAAAGAACACAAAATATGTCTTGTTAAGGAACTTGCATACAAATTGTGACCGGAAACTAACCCACCTTGCAAGATACATGCGTTTCCATTATTAGACAATTCACAATGTATAGAAATAGAGATATAAGCTAGAGATATAAGCGTGGACGTCCACTGGAATGCAAGTCCTTCAGACATCATAAAAATGAACGTCAACGCGACCATATTTCACATTTATTTTACCTTTCCAATTTATCTAAATGTAAGTCAATTAAGGGGCAACTGTCGGAAACGTTTGCACCTGTATGGTAGTTTTATGGTCCGTTAAAGCGTTATTCATGAGATATACACCAAAGTGTTCTCCTGGTTTATTGGTTATGCACATATTTTACTTTCAGAAATAAAACTGAACAAAATTCATTATTTGATGGATAAACATTCCCTTTAGTATCACATTATCTACTACGTGGCTGAAAGTCCCAATATCCGTCCTGTCTTTGTATCAAAGGAAATTGTCCAATAAAATATGTTTATCCACCCCTCTCTTCTTCCACAGGGTAAACAACCAAGGTTTCCACTAGTCTCATTCTAACTACTGGTTCGTCATTTAAAATAAGATAAAACTTTAATATATCTGCTGTTGTGCTTAACCTTTCAAACAGTAGTTGTATGACTGAGACCAAAAAGAAAAAGACAACTCGATTATGAATGTCGTTTGCAATGACTCTGCAATCACGCTGTTGCAACCACTTTGTGTCTATCTTCCGTTGTTTTGATGGCCAGTCGGAATCAAAACCTGTCTAGTGTTGGTAACTTTTGAAACTGTTCTCTGCCCAATATCTTTTCACCTCAAGCCAATTGGCATTTCAAATCAAACTAAGTATTGTTGGCCTTTGTACGTTATCAAGTTTTATTCAAATTGAGCATGATAGGCAGAAAAAAGGTTGACTACGTCGGCAAATGAATACCGAAGCAAAAATAAAGAAACTAAAAATTCAGAAATAATTAAAAAAAACAAAACAAAAATGAACAAGAACGCCACAAAACTAAATCACTAGCAGTGTGAACCCAACCAAAACTGGAGGCGTCATCAAGTGCTCTGTAAGGGTAAGCATGCTCCAAGCTTGGCACCCGTCACTAAGCCAGCATGACTATGTTGTGTAAAGATTTGTTCGACATCTGTGATTTAAAAAAAAAGAAACACTTTCACAGATCAGTTTGGACCAAAGTTGGTCACATGGTTCCCATTGAAAATTGAGCACTTTAACTAATGACCAAATTTTGAAGTTGTAGGTCGCGGCACGTGTTTAATTTCGTTCGTATCTTCAGTTTTGTGGCATTATTTGTATTTATTGTTTATTTGGACGTGTTAATGCCTTTTGACTGTGACTTATCTAAACGCAGCACAGACCAATCAATGTGTGAATTCATGAACAGACGTTTTAATTCAAAAATAGTTGTACCGTTTCAATACAGTATAAACAAGTTTTGCATAATCATTGCACTGTTCACAGGACATAAAATTATTTCTTAGAAATTACTAGAAACAAGTCTTTGTGTTTCCTGTCATCCTTTTTATTTTATTTTTGGAATTTTTCTCTCGATATTTGTATCCTGCTAGTCAACATTCCATCGAAAGCAGAATTAATTACAGTTGATCATATATGGAAATACATTCAGTAATCCCTTCTGAAACAGCTCACCAGAACAGAATGTTTGTAACAACAAACACATAATGACACCTTATAAAATGGTACTGGGAGACTGTCAATCTAAAATTGCAACTAGCAAGAATAGTGATTAATGTTCAATATTGTACCTTTACTTCCATAAATTACGTGCTTGCACTTCAAATACTTAATAGTATCTATAGACCAAAACCTGCAAATCTTTGTCACAATGATCCTTTAAAGCTGAAACCTTGTATATTGTCTCTGTTGGAGACATAGCTTAAAATCGGGCTTTATGTGAAATACATAACAGATGCCCTCTTAATAAACAACTGTAGAAATTACACAAATACTCATAATTATGAGAGAGGTTATAGTCAAACATTCTGATCTAAAATAATCATAACTGAAAATCGTATTCCAAAGATCAGTGTCCATTTAAAATTAGAGTAACAACAAAAATACACAACAGAATTGTCCATAGCGGCAATCCGAAGGGCAAAAAGACAATGCAGGTGCAAACCATAGGAAAAAATTGTCAACAGCAATGGTCCTGACTTTGTACAGGCATTTCAAAAGAAATAAATCGGTTTTATGGCGTGCCAAAATTCCCCTTCCTTTGCGGTAGAGTCCGGTTTCTATTGAAATGTCACAGACAGTGAAAAGAAATGTTCATCCAAATACTATGTAAAAATGAATCTTGAATCACAGTTTGGACCGAAACTTCAATTTTTTCCACAAGGGGCTGATATGTAGGAACATATAGGATAGGATTTTTTTTTATAATCATTGATTTATAAGGCGGTCAAGGATAGGATTTTTTTTATAATCATTGATTTATAAGGCGGTCACTTAAATAACTATATGCCTAATGAGAAAGTCTGGGATACCAGTTAGGAGGAATACTGGATCTCTAAACTTATTGAAATAAATATATACCACATCAAAAACGAACTATTGATGAAATTGAAGTTCATTTATAATTTTTCCTATATGACAATTCTTTAACTAAATTTAAATTGACAAAAAAACTTAAACTGAAGCGCTACAAATCGATTAAATATAAATCACCCTTAGCTCAACAGTGTTCATTAATTAGTGATTCCATCTAACTGTATTGATGTATTATTTTTTTCGTATAATAGTAGATTTCCAGAGTGAACACGATTCAAAACTCCTGCATTAAAGTGCATTAAATTCCAAGATAAATACAAGTCCATTTTTTTTTCATTTGACCCCTTTTGGGTCTCTTCTTGATTAAGAATGCTCAGAAGTTTGATTTTTATTTCTAAAAGGTCAAGTACACATTACATGACCTAATTAGATATACATACCAAATATGAACAACAGATCACAGTGATTGTAATAGCTAGTTTGATTCCACTTCCATCACCAGTAGACATGGATGTAGTGTTGTTTGACACCTAGCAGTGAATTCAATTCAAACCAGTGCTAGATGCCTTGTACTTATTTTGAGGTATGAGCAAAGCTCCTTGTTGAAGGCCTCAAAGTGACTTCAAGATGGAGAACAACAATTAAAGCATATCTCATTGCTTGGCTCTACCATATACTAGTATTTGTAGGCTTAAGACAAAAAGGTTTTGCCTTGGCACAGGTTGAACTGGAAAAAGGAAAAGAAAAACAACACAGAAGACAACATAGCTTGCTGGGGATTAGAGTGACCTCAATGCACAATACACTGGTTAAAGTTTTTAAAATAATGCCCTAAGGGCAAGGTCAAAATGTCTACAAATACTGTACCACTAGAAAGCCCTCATTATAAGGAAGTTACATACAAAATATGAACACCCTACCACTTAAAACCTATCTTCTAGAGGCAAGGTCAAAGTTTTTTTAAAAATTGCCCTAAGGGCAAGGTCAATATGTCTACAAATAAGGTACCAGAAGAAAGCTCTCATCATAAGGAAGTTACATAACAAAAATTCCAAAAGCCAGGTTAAAGTCTTGCTGACGCTGATGATGGGGGTTTAACAATATCTCTCAGGAAATCGTCCCGGCGAGCTAAAAAGAAATTGAATGGTTAATAAATATGTCTCCCTTTGAAGAAGGGGAGACCTAATAAAGATTCTTCTCTGAAAACTCCCAATTTGAATCCTTTTTAAGAACAGGTTGAGCAAAAACCAAATTTTAAACTAGCAGCTTATGGGTGTGCAAAGGAACATTATACTAAAAATTTTTTTAGTAATAAGTCGACTAGAACAAAAGTTAAGCTGTCAATACAAATAAATGTCCATATCCTGCACCATACAATAACCTTATAAAAGCTGAAAATCTTGGTGAGATTTGTTGACTTATGTAATTTCCTTTTTTTTCTGGGGATACACCTTTATTGATATGAAAGCTGAAAAGTTCCAGAATTTGTAGGAGTAATGTAGTTTTATTTAGATATTTTCATGCATTTTCTACATATAAGAAATGTTTTTCTTTCGAAAAATCTTGATGGCAATACATTTTCAGAATTTTTTTGACTGCTCTTTTTACATATTCTGTAATATATTTACAATTTAGCATTTTTGCAATGTATACTATAACTCTAGCTGTTCATTTCAGAAACGATTCTTCACTGTCAATGCACTTCACAGTAAAAAATATGCATTAAAATAAAGAATCATTTCAGTAAAATCTAGGTCACAAATAGCTATATTTCAGCTAGAAAGCAGACAAAACCAAACCTGTCAAAAAATAACACAAACATATTAAAACCTATAACTTTGCCCTTTGGTTTCAGAAGAGAAACTATTGAATAGATTTACAAAAGACATTTGATGGCTATAAATAAAAAAAAACACCAGCACAGAAGTATATAGAAATTTATTTGTACATCTAAATACTTCCGACATAAATATATGTTTAATTATATTTACAATAAAACCAACATTAAAATAGACAACATTTTACTTTCTATACAATTCACTATATACTACCACATATCTATCAATCAGAAAGTAAAACCATGTTTGCCCCCATTCATGACAAAATATAATATAAAATAGAATCAGAAATGCATCATTAGGCATAACATGTTCATAAAATCATTAAGAAATCAATACATTGCACAATATTTAAGAAAAAAGACTATTTTAACATTGATCCAAAGTATGTCCCCAAGAATGTCATTGTTACCATTGTCTAAAAAAAAAATTTCATCTTGTGTTCATAGCAACACCCCTTAAGAACATGATGTTGTCTTGTTCAAACACAATCCTAAATATTCCTTTTTTAAGAAATGGAGGGACTAAGTAGTTTTTTTTAGCATCACCGATTAATGAATTGAGACAAAAGACACCATCAATTTTTAAATAAGAATGCAGAAAGGAATATATATTTAAAATAATGTGAACACGAGGACACTAAAAGTATTCCATGATTAAAATATATCAAAGAAAATAACATAAAAATGTTAAAAAAAATAATTCAGTTAATTCTACCACCTATCTGTACATGAAGATCCCCCTTTCTCTTATGAAATGATGGAAAATTCTTTGTTGTCCTAGTCTTTAAATAGCTGTGTTCTCATAAGTATAGCTTATCTATTGATTAATTACAATAATTATGATTTACTTTAATTGAAAAGCCTTCTTCCTATTCATATCTTTCAAAATTCTTGTAATGATGCATTATAAATATATCACAAAGTTTACCACTGTTTTTCACAAATAAAATACATAACTTCTACCGATAAATGAATTATTTCATAGCTATCAGATGAATGGAACTTGGATCACTGAATGGTCCTGGTCGACTGTGTACATCTATTGGTCTAACTGCAAAGTGATAACGGTTACCCTCTTGGAACTGTGTCAGTGTACAAGCCATTGGAAGTGGTAAGGCTTTCACATCTCCAACCTATAATTATATCATTACTCTCATAATTTTTTCTGAATGCAAAAAATCTGAACTGAGCTATTCTTATTATATACAATTATATGTCAAACTTTTGTGAACCTTCATTAAATTTCTCACATATATATCCTCAACAAAACAGACAGGAAGTTAAATTGATATTCTGATATTTTCATCTATCTTGTTAATTGTTAATGAATACTACTCTGATACCCCTTGCAAATTATTAACTAGAGACTTGTATGAGCCTGCATTGCTTTCAAATAAAATGTAGTTGACATACTGAATATTTTTGTTATTTCCATTGTACATCTCCTATAGAAAGTTTGATACTGATTTGTGTCTTTATGTCCTTTTTACTTTTTTTTATTCCATCAAACATAGTATTTTTTCCACTTAACAACTACATAAAATAACCCTCTTAACCACACAGTGACCTATAGAATTTTTCAGGTCAACAGGAAACTCCAAATCGGTCAGATTCTTCCCTTCCTTGTACCCAACAATTTATCAAAGTTCCACTTGAATTGTATTTAAACTTTTTTAGTTATAATCAGTAAGAAGTGACAACTGCTGACCTGTATTACCAAACTAATAGCAAAGTTCAACTTGTTCAACTGGGCTAAAAGTATAATACTATTAAATGGAAGAGACAGATTTCAAATAGCATTAATTCCTCTGAAATCATATAAACTCTCAAATATGATGTATTATTGTGGTTTTTTTTTGTAATTCCTAAATTTGACTCTGAAACACATCTTTTTTGTTGTACAGAAAATGCCAAGTTTGAGAAAATATCTCACAGTGAAGACCATTATATTATCTCACCGTGAAGACCATTATATTATCTCACAGTGAAGACCATTATATTATCTCACCATGAAGACCATTATATTATCTCACCGAGAAGACCATTATATTATCTCACAGAGAAGACCATTATATTATCTCACAGTGAAGACCATTATATTATCTCACTGTGAAGACCATTATATTATCTCACAGTGAAGACCATTATATTATCTCACAGTGAAGACCATTATATTATCTCACAGTGAAGACCATTATATTATCTCACCGTGAAGACCATTATATTATCTCACAGTGAAGACCATTATATCATCTCACCGTGAAGACCATTATATTATCTAACAGTGAAGACCATTATATTATCTCACAGTGAAGACCATTATATTATCTCACAGTGAAGACCATTATATTATCTCACCGTGAAGACCATTATATTATCTCACAGTGAAGACCATTATATTATCTCACAGTGAAGACCATTACATTACCTCACAGTGAAGACCATTATATATTTGTTTTCTTTAATCTTTCATTGTTTTATTTAACAACATATTTCATTTCTTTATACATGCACTGGTTTATAAAGGAAAGACAAACCTTTTTCCATAGGCTAGATGTAGGAGGTGCTGAAGTTTCTTGGTAAGCGAATAGCTGATATGACTGAATTTCTGCATGATTTTTTGGAATATATGTCATGTTCCATGACAAAACAATACCTACAATATCAAATAAACATATATTATATTGACCATCTTCAGCTTGAGAAAATTCAAAATACTAAATATTTAAAAAAAAACATTAATGCTAAAAAACACTGTTCAAACAGTTTATGCATTAATAAATTATAAAACTATACAAAATCACTAGTTATGGTTATACAGTTAGTGAAATGCAGATAGATAAATATATGTGTAATAGTAGCATTTTCTTGTATCAGATAGCACCTGTTGAAGAACATGCATCACTATTTATAAAATGATAAGAAATAATTGGCAAAAACAGTATTTTTTCTGGTACCTCATAAAGAGTTCATCTTGTATGAGGTTAATTCTTCTTCGTTTTATTACCAGAGGCCCAATGAAATTAGGCCTTGTACCGTATATACTCGATTATAAGTCGGAAATTTGGGAGCTTAAATTTATTTCCAGAGAAGGGATCCGACTTATAAGAGTAACTGAAAACCAACAAGTTCTGGGTGACGAATGCAGTAATGACCAAATACTGTTTGCCGGTATGCAACAATCCTCTGGGTGCACTTTTAATAAAAGAAATAAACATTTTTATGTCACCCCAGACTTTGTCGGGGTGACATGTTGTTATTCTACGTTTCTTCTGATTATACTTATTATTATCCTTCCAATAATTCTTGTACGAGCGATTATTTTGAAATGGCTGGATGGAACGATTTCAAACTTTGCACAAAGCTGGACCACCATGTGAAGTTGTATGCTGTGCATTTAAAATTTTCAAAATGGCCACCATTTCCAAGATGGCCGCCAATTTACGTTGAAAAATTAGGGATTCTATATCTCAGGAAGTGCGTAGAGGAATTAGTTCATATTTTGTATAAATGTTAGTCAGATGAGAGGAAGGGATCAATGTGACAAAAATTTTCAAAATGACCGCCGTTTCTAAGATGGCCGCCGAAATACGTAAAAAGTTCCACTTTGTCTGATTTCAACAAAAATTGATTTCTGGGTAGATTTTTACGCTGTGACTAATGTGGAATCATCAAATGGGAGTCTGGGGTGACATCAGCTATTGCTTGCGATTGCAAATCTAGTTTTTGTTGCTTTCTTACTAAATTCATGATGTTTTCATTTCAGCATCATGGAGGTACCTTACGTGTATTACATTTCACTATATGTGTACTATGTTGATTTCACTAATTATCCAAAAACTGCCATAACTAACACTAAAATGAGATAAAATGAAATATGCAAAGTACAAACAAGGACTGCATAAATATTGCAAGAACACTTTTTTCTTTAAAATTTTTCAACTATTGTTCTTAAACAAATTTTCATTGAGAATTTAAACTTCTAGTATTAAATCAGATGTTAAAATTGTCAGAATAGTGAAGAAAGGTATAAAAATTTTTTTTCTCTAATTCTTGTTCAAAATAAACACTTCCCAAATAATATTAGATAAAATTGATAATCAACATGTTTAGAAATTGATCTCACTTGCTGATTGGTCAATCAATGTCAGTTTCTAGAAATAGTGCAACCAGATGTTGATGAAATTAACACCTGCATCATTGTCTTGTATTTTTATGACTAAGATATCTCAATTTATTGATAATATGACATTTTTATCAAAAATATTATACTTAACACCCCTTTCAAGGCGCAATGATACACATAGCAACCATGATAGCAACAAAATGGCGGCATACTTGAGACTGGAGACGTCACTTTACGTCAAATAAATTGAGTAGGAATTATAGAAAAAATCTCTAACATTGTTTTTGGGTTTATTACGATAATTTTTCACATCTCGATAGTTAAATGTTCTCGGGTAAACCTCGAACTTTAAAATGTGAAAATTTAACTATCGAGATGTGAGAAATAAACGTAATAAACTGGAAACAATGTTAGAGACTATATGAAAATTCTGCTCGGCAATTTTGTAATTAACCTCATTTGTAACAATTCTTTGATGATTATTCAGGGTGTCAGAAATTTCCTTCACGATTACACTCAAAATTCAATCCTTTATAATAACAATGTTAAGCATTTATATATTTGATTACCTACCCTGACTGACCCGTGATATCTTCAAGGTTGGCTTTGGTGCTAAAGGCTTCTCTCCTGGTTTGATGGGTGGTGGATCTTGAATGGGTAATGGCGCTGGATGGACGGACTTGGGCACTAATGGGGGCTGGACTACTTGTGTTGTTGTTGTTGTTGTTGTTGGAGGTACCTGTGGTCTCTGTAATTTATCAATAATCATATTATACCAGTTCATTTGACAATGAATTTTTAAGAATACTCACAGCCAAAACTGTGATACATGTCATTCATCTCTATTGCAAAAGCATAATAATACCCACAAATCACTGGAATTAATTCAACATACATTTTCCTTTATTTTCAAACACAAAGCAGCAGGCATAAACTTGTGTTTTGAAAAATATGGGCCCTTCAGCAGGAATCATACTACATTTGTACAGTTTAATTGGAAAAGTTCTCCTTCGAGGTCAATGGCAAGAAACAATGGAAGGAATCATATAAAATTACACAAAACAAGATTTTTCTACACTTATTTTATGAAACACACCAATTGTTAACTTGTAATACAACTCAGTGTTTTTGCTGAATACTTTGTGTGGTAATTATTTCTTAAATTTCATTGACATTCATTACATACCCACTGCAGGATCCCGTCTTCCAAAATGGGGTTTCAACTATTTTTTGCCTCTTTCTGTCAATTTTAATTTAAATTCTGCATTAAATTTGAAAAAAAAAATCCAGAAAAAGAGGTTCCAACCAGACCCCCCTCCCCTGGATCTGCCTCTATATCTATTTTATTTCCGATATAAAACTTCATCTATCCATGATGATTTTTTATTTTAACATTGTTGTATTTGGGTGAAAATTCTACAAAAAACATTTTGTTATTAGTATCCAAGAATTCAGACAATAACAGTATTGGCAAAATTACAGGTATGTTAACTGCAAATGTTTTTCCGACATGTAAAAGCAAATTTTGTTCTAAAAATACAAATGTAGCAGTCGTAAACTTCCAGGTCGTAACAATTACGTATCAAGATACAGTCGAACCTCGATAAGTCGAAGTCGAAGTGACCATCGAAAATTGTTCAAGTTATCTGAGGTTCGAGACATCCAAGGTATGGATTAGGGCATTTTTTTCCTTGTGAGATCAACAACAGAAAAGAACACAACGTGGTTTATTTTCAATAAATGCATTTCCTGTTGATGCACACAGTGTAACTGTTGCATTTTTGTTGAGAGAAAAATATTTCGATAATAAACAAACAATATAACATGAATGCACTATAAAATTTTAAAGCAAACAGAGACTCCAAAACAGAAATAAATTTCAAAATGAAATTGTTGAAACGAAATTAGAAGACATAAAAATTTCTGTAGAAACTATAGACTGTTTGGCAGCAAGCTGAGAAGCTGATTCTTCAAAATGAAGCGGTAATTATATTAGTCCTTATAATCATGAATTATTTTATTTCCAATTTATTTACACTGGGTCATTTAAATTCGTTCCAACAAAAGATCCAAGAACAGCGCCATTGAGTTCTGCTTGGACAAGCGTATCTGACAAGTGACATTTACACACTAGAAATCTAATTAATCAATTAGTGACAATGATGTGTAGACAATTCATTGGGAATCTTACTGTTCTTTCTCAAATGCACATATCGTAAAATTGTGTTAGAAATTTCAGACGGAACGATATATTTTACGTGAGTTATGCAAGATTTCGAATCAACCAAGTTTGAGTCATCAGAGGTAAGAATGCATTAATAAAATGGGAAATTTGCCGGGACCGACAATTTACTTCGACATATCCAAGTTTTCAAGACAACAGAGTTTGACACAATCAGGGTGGACTGTATGTAAGATTTCTACGTCTGTAATAATAAAAGAGGACAAAACATGATTGTGTTACGAGTTATAGACTAAATTTGACTGAATTTGGATTCAGATTTAATATATAGATAGATGTACACATAAGTAAATTTTGGTAAAATAATGCACACAAACTTTTCAGGTTAGAGATTTATGGTTTGGAAAGAAATTGAACTTCTGAGGTTTCAGAGTTAACAGACAATGTGCTTGCCAAGAAAACATAGAAAATATATTTCCAGTATTTCTAAGGCTTTGCTCCAGAATGGATTATGTGATACGATTATAGAAATTGTATCTGAGGTATTGCATCAAAGTAATATAATTTGTGCTGAAGGAAGCTAAATTTCAAAACCCTGCATGAACAATATCACCTTAAAAGCGAAACAAAAAGTAAAAATGGTAAAATTCTGTATACTTACTGTTTGGTTGTTTTGAGTTGTTGGTGCTGATTGCAATGGAGGAGGCTGCCTAACTAGTCTTGTCTGTTGGATACCAGTAGCCACTGAAGTAACTGCTACATTAGGTCTGGGCAATGATGTCAAGGGTACCAGTTGGGCTGCCCTCAACTGGGGTGGTGGCACCACTGGTTGTTGAGAGACAACTGGTTGTCGTAAGACTGGTGCACCAGGAGTTGTGACAACTGTTACTAAACTACCTGGCCTGATGTTTGGAGAAGCTGAGTTGAAAACAAGCTGATACTGAGGCTGAGCTGGGTTGACAAATCTTCCGCCTGCTCCACTAAGTAAGATACTCTGTTGAGGTAAATTTGCTGTTTGTGGAGTAAGAGTACGGATTAGACCCTGAGGTTGTATGCCAGATACTACAGCTGGAGTAGTAGCCACTTTTGTAGCCTGTGGAACTGTTTGCAGTTTTGAAGCACCTTCTTCTTCATCTGTTAAGTCAATAATTTTAGCTGGTGGCTTGGCAGTAACATTTGTCACTGCTGTTGTTGGAATGGTTGCCTTTGTCTGGACGGAGGGATCTGATGTGACCATAATGAACTGTGGTTGAGGAAGTTGTGCTACTTTCGGTAGCCCTGTAGTAGAAAACACAACAGCCCCATTACTACCTACAGTTTTCTGTAGTTGTTGCTGCTGCTGTTGTTGTCTCGAGGTGTCCAGCAAACTCTTGACAGTTTTACTAGGTGGATATTTACCAGCAGGATCCTGTTGTTGTACAGCTTGAATAGATTGTTGAACTGGCTGCTGAATGGCTTGAACTGGTTGCTGAACTGGTTTCTGAACTATTGGTGGTGACAACAAGATCTGTGTTTGTGTCCTTTGCAATGGTAACTACAATAAATATATAGTACTATGACTGTCTGGAAGAAGTGAATGATAATTTTGACTGAGTATAAAATTATTTAAATTATAACGGCAGGGCAAGAATTACTAAATCCCTCCACAGCCTTCGAATCCTTTTGTGCCAAAGAACACTTTGGTAAAATTTCCGCTAATTTGAACCCTGAATCAATATGGTTTAGGAGGACGTGGACACAATGCATGTGAGGACAAAGGACAAGTGTAAATACAATAACAGTATGGACACATTGTAAGAAATAACTTTTCAGTCAAATTCAGACAAATATAAAAACTTCACCATTTTTGGCCTCTTTGACATTTTTCACAAAAATCATAAGCTTTAGAGAAATTTCTTTCCGACACTTTGAAAAAAACTTCTCAAGAGGATTCCCATGAAAAATGTGCTTCTCTCCAACAGCTTATTACACAATATCTACAAGGTATCCTGTGAATTTATTCTCTAAAAAATTATGGAAGTCCAAAAAATCATTGCAGAGGGAATCAATACAAAGTAAAATTATCTCTCCTTCCTGGTTTCAGACAATAACTAGAGCATGTCGAAACTGGCGTTGTCGGAAGGGCCCCGCAATTTTGATCCTGAAATTCCATGCAAAAGTAAAATTGAGGTAAGTGTGGATTCACATTCTGTTTGACACAAATGTGTTGATACAGTAATTTGCTGGATACAGTGAATTCTTGAATTTTTACCAAACCATGTCATTTTTCAGCTTCAGACTTAATATCAAATCATTCCAAGTTGATACAAGCCTAAAAATCTTATGAAGATAATTTCGTTTATAGTAAAAAGTAAAAGTATTGGCAAACAGGAAGTGGTTGATCGACAAATTTGAAAAAAAACTTTGCCCTACAACTCATCATTTCAAAGCTTCAAACCAAATTTCCAATCATTCCCTCCAGTAGAAGCCAAGAAATCTGTGACCGAAATTTAGTTTTAGTAAAAATTCAAAGTCTCAGCAAACAGGAAGTGGGCACCCGACAAACTTAAAAATTGCTTACACAATACAACTCATCATTTCCAAGCTTTACATCAAATTTCAAATCGTTCCCTTCAGTAGAAGCCAAGAAATCTTTGACGGAAAATTTGGTTTTAAGCAAAAATTCAAAGTATCGGCAAACAGGAAGTGGGCACCCGACAAACTTGAAAATTGCTTACACGATACAACTCATCATTTCCAAGCTTCAGACCAAATTTCAAATCATTCCCACATATAGAAGCCAAGAAATCTGTGACGGAAAAAATTGTTGACGGACAGACGGACAGACAGACGGACAAAGTGAAAACTATAGGGCACCCGCATCTCGATGCGGGGCCCTAATAATACTCCCTCATGCATACCTCCATATAATGTCCTTCCTTTGTGTAAAGTGGTTTTAGAGGAGTTGCACTTACAGGTAATCTGTGCAGATGGAATCAATGAAAAGTCAAAGTCAAATTATCTCCCCTTCCTGGTTTTGAGCAATAATTATATTCCTTCATGCACATCTCTATATAGTGTCCTTCTAATGAGAAGAGTTTCATTAAAATCCTGCATGTGGTTTAAGAGGGGTTGCATTTACAAGGTAATCTGTGCAGATGAAATCATTGAAAAGTCAAAGTGAAATTATCTCCACTTCCTGGTTTCGGACAATAATCATATTCCTTCATGCACATCTCAATATAGTGTCCTTCCTTTGTGTAAAGTTTCATTGAAATCCTGAAAGTGGTTTAGCACTTACCATGCAGGTCCCATCTTTTGATGGGTTGCAGTCATACTTCAGTGAAACACCTCTTACAGGTCCCAAAACCTATGCAGATACGGTTTTTTGCAATTGAAACATAGAAATAACTGTTTCTTACAAATCAAGAAAGGACAATTTTGCCAGTCGTAGGTACCTCTGCATGGACACATAGGCTAGGAATTTAAAAGTGCACAATATTCACACATTTTGGAAAGGGTGGGCTCCATTTTTGGCCATACAGAATGCAACATTTCATCCCTAATACTCCAGATTGGTTTATAATGATAAAACAAAATCATATCTATCACAGGATAAAAGTGTCAATCCCTTGGGCCCATGTGTCATCACCACTTCTGGTTTAAAAGTGCAAAATTGTGAAGAAAATGTCAATTTTGAGGCCCACGAATAATATATTCCTGCACACAGACCATGATTATATCCAGCTATTCATGCCATGTAAGTAGGAATGACAAACAAGGTGCAAAATCTTCAGAAAACACTTAAAATTTGTGATACTTCATCATAGGCCATTTTGCGGCCCCAAAAAGTGGCCAAAAAGGCCAAAATATGGCACTTTTCTCTGTGGCTACCAATATCTTCAATGTGTCCAGAACAACTGTGCAAAGTTTTAGAGAAGTATCAGGTTAAAGACGTCCGAGTTTCAGATTACACAAACTCAGTTCCATAATGTTAAAATTTAATGAAAAAAATAGTTCAACAATGGATAAATTCGACATTTTTTAATCAACACTCAACTTAAGGGGAGGTGCACATCTTCAATGTGTCCAGAACAACTGTGCAGTTTCAGAAGTATCGGATTGAAGGTGTCAGAGTTTCAGATTACACAAATTTGGCTCCAAAAGCCTGACAGATGGACGGACAGAGTGGAGCGGCTCCTAGACCTGCGATCACCATTGGTGATGCAGCTAAAACAAATCGCAAGTGAAAGTTTATACATACATTTAGTGCCTGTTGAATCTGTGACTGTGAAACTGAGGTATTGTAAGTTGACTTGGGTGGAGTCACATTGGCTAGGGGTACAAGATGACCGACAGTTGGCACAGTTACTGCTGGTGGTGACTGGATAGTTGCTGGGCCTACTGATCTGGGTGGTGTCTTGGTCCCACTTTTACTTGAAGTTGACTGATTCTGATGCTGAGCTATTTCTTTACTCTAAAAAAAAAATAATCATCAGGTGTGTTTATTTTTAAATCTGTATTACAAAAGCTACATGACAGTTAATAGCAAAGCAATTATAAAGTATAATTGTTATCATTATAAATGTTAAACTGTATCAGTTGAAGTAAACATTTTCAATACAGCCTACTGTTCTTGAACATATCAGATCAACACATCAGCACAACACTTACAGTGTACACAACCTCTAGTACATTTGAGCTATAGTAATGTTACTGACAAATATCCATACTAAATACTTTTGTGAAGAATTTTTTAGGATAAAATGTAGTCATTTGTTACAGTTGTATACAGAAATATGTGCAAGATGGAGGGATTCATTTGTTTTTACTGCAAAATAAAATGGAAGTGGTTGAAAATAGCGACTGAATATTATCACATTGTGAAAATATAGTTTCAAAGTTTAATAAGTTACATTGACATCATAACTTAACTACAGGGAGATTTTCACAGGTATGTACAATCACATCTGGAAAGTACTATATCTTACATATCAATATTTGTACAATGTCATGTAAAAATATACATGTGTAGAGTGGTCAAACATGTGCAAAAATGTCTGCACACACAAGGGGCAGGTGGGTACAAAATCATGCAACTTCATGTATCATATTGCTCATGTGTGTACAAAATGCGATGATATCTAGTAACTATGCTATAGTATTATTGCATAATGGTTTTCATATTGGCATTATTATAGATCCGAGGTAAGCCATTATTGGGCTGAGGTGCAAGCGGAAGACCAATGCGACTTACTGAGGATCTATAACTATGCCAATATGAAAATCATTACACAATGATAATTTATTGATTAACTGCATTTTCATGAATGGTATTAACTTTTTTGCCAGTATTTCTTTTCTTTTTATTTTAATTGCGTTATGTCAAAGCGTAGCAGCAGACGACAATTTTCACACTTCCATCTTACTTTATGTTTTCATAAGGAGAGACGATAAATCAGGAGGATTTATGAAATATTCCATATTGGACTAGGCCAATATGTAAAAATCCATATTGGCTTTGTTTAGGTCATATTGGCAAACTTTGTTGTTGTATTGAATTGGCAGTTTTAAACTTATTAAGTCAAATACACTAAAGTTAACCAATAAAGCTTTTCATTGTCCAATAATGCCTACTTATTATGGATACATCATTTTCTACCTTGTCTAGCCTCTGTGTGATCCCAGTAGTTAACATAATATAACATTAGATATTTTGAAACAATAATGTCATGCAGTCACTCAATTGGTTAATTTTGGTAAGGTATGGGTGTGAAAACATGCAAATTAATTATCATATCCTATCTTAACTTGATTGTTATATAATACTTGAACTTGACTGAAAAAAAATAAAGGGCTACGCCGAGCGCAGCATGATACCACTGCAGCATGTCGATCACTGAAATTTCAACAAAAGTAGTTCAAATTGAATGTGGACACAGTAAAGAGCTTGACACAATAATAAGATGGACACAAAAAGAAGCTTGACATAGTTATTAGCTGGAAACAAACTACGGAAAAAATCAACCCTTTTGATCACTTATTGATAAAAAAAACTGTAAGAGCTATGCAAAATATGTTACTATCAACTAACAATTTACATCCATAGAAATAAAAAAAAATCCTTCGAAATCAGATGAAAAATAAAGATTTGACATATTTAGAAAAATTGCAATTTTGGCCCCTTTGTAGCTCGGAAAAGGTAAAAGCTACACCAAATCCTTTGGCATACTACCAAGAGGAATCCAAAGAAAAAAATCCCATCAAAATCCCATGAAAAATAAAGATTTGACATATTTAGAATAAAGGGCTACGCCGAGCGCAGCATGATACGATGGCAGCATGTCGACAACTAAAATTTGAACAAGTGTATTTTAAAGTGAATGTGGACACAGTAAAGAGCTTAATATCGTAATTAGATGAACATAATAGGGAGCTAGACACAGTAATTAGCTGGACACAAAGTAGGCCTGGGGAACATAAAAATTAGCCCTTTTAATCCCATAAAGGTATGAAAAACTGAGAGAGTTACACAAAAACTGCTGACAAACTACTGAAAGCTTACATCAAACAGGAATCTGAAGTAAAAAAATCCCATTAAAATCCTATAAAATAAAGATTTAAGATATTTTGAAAAATAGCAATTTTGGTACCTAGCTCGTAAACACTAAGAGATACGCAAAATCTTTTGGCATACTACTGAAAGCTAACAACAAGAGGAATCCAAAGAAAAAAATCCCATCGAAACCCGGTGGAAAATAAATATTTTACATATTTTGAAAATTAGCAATTTTGGCCCCTTTGACCCCTTATAGCTCGGAAACGGTAAGAGATATGCCAAATCTGTTACCATACTACTGAAAGCTTACAATAAAAGGAATTCAAAGAAAAAAATCCCATTAAAATCCCATCGAAATCCGAAAAAAAATAAAAATTTTAACTAATCTGTACATTTGCAATTTTGGCTCCCTTTGGAACCTAATGACTCGTACGGAAAAAAGTTATCAAAAATTTGATGGTGCTGTGCTAGTTAGCTTTACATAAGAAATCCATTGCAAAAAACTGCATTAAAATCGGACTAAAAATAAGAAAAATAAAATTTTTGAGATTCGCCCCCTTTGGGGCCCATTTATTTCATGAACGGTACATGCGACATGAAATCCGTTGACATACTACAGATTGGAAATTTTCTCATGAGTACAATGAAAGAAACCCCATAAAAATCCGATAAATAATAAATATTCTACAGCCCAATATACGAAAACACCCAATTTGGCCCTTTTCTTAAAAACGGGCGGGGCCAGTACACCCAAAGCCAATCTCAGCCTTCCTTTTGTGCCAAGGAACATTGTGTTAAAATTTCATAAGGATTGCTCAACTAGAACTTAAGTTATCGCAGGGAAACGAAGTGTCCACAGACGCCGCCAGTATCATACCAATATACGACCTCAAAATTTTTTTCGGTCGTATAAAAATTGCTATTTTTGCCCCTTTGGCCCCTTGTAGCTCGGAAACGGTATATGCCGTGCAAAATCCGTTGACATACCTCTGAAAGCTTAGATCAAGAGGAATCCAAAGAAAAAAAATCCCATGGAAATCCGATGAAAAATAAAGATTTTACATATTTAGAAAAATTGCAATTTTGGCCCTTTTGACCCCTAGTAGCTCAGAAGCGGTAAGAGCTACGCCAAATCCATTGACATACTACTGAAAGCTTAGATCAAGAGGAATCCAAAGAAAAAATCCCATCGAAATCCGATGAAAAATAAAGATTTGACATATTTAGAAAAATTGCAATTTTGGCCCCTTTGACCCCTTGTAGCTCGGAAACGGTAAGAGCTACGCCAATTCCGTTGACATACCTCTGAAAGCTTAGATCAAGGGGAATCCAAAGAAAAAAATCCAATTGAAATCCGATGAAAAATAGAAATTCTACATTATCTGCAAATTCGCAATTTTGGCCCCTTCGGCCCCTTATAGCTGGGAAAGGAAACAAGTTACCGAAAATCTAATAGCTGAGTGCCAAAATTAATTTTTCACAAGGAATCCATTGAAAAAAACTGCATCAAAATCGGACTTAAAATAAAAAAAAAAATTTTTTTGAGATAAGCCCCTGTTGGGCCCCATTTATCTCGTGAGCGGTACATGCTACGTGAAATCCGTTGTCATATATCAGATTGGAAATTTCCTCAGGAGCACACTGAAACAAACCCCATCAAAATCCAATGAATAATAAAGATTCTACAGTCAAATATGTGAATGCACCCAATTTAACCCTTTTTTGGCCCCTAATTCTGAAATGGGTGGGGCCAAAAACTACAGAAAAAAAAAAACTTTTCTCAAGAATGTTCCAAGAAACATCATACTAAGATTTGAAAACAATCCATCCACTAGAACCAAAGTTATGCTGTCCACAGACACTAAAATACCTAATTTAACCCCTTTTTTGCCTCTTTTTCAATAACGGGTTGGGCAGGGAATGCTCCTTGACAATGTAAAAATTGGTATATTAAATACTTATTAGGGATAACTATCTTTCAAGTATATACATACAGTGTTTTGCTAAAGTGTTTATAATAGATTGGCCTTTTTTTTGTTACCTATTATGTTAATAATCGAACCTTTTTCTAAACAAGATGTGTTTTGTGAAACACTTGTGCCATTGGCGGATTCAAAAAGGGGGGGGGGGTTCCAGGGTTGGAACCCCCTTTTTTGACAATCATGCATTTTTTAATGAATATCCTGATGTAATACTAAGAAATACCCCCAAAAATTTGTGCACCTCGCTCCACTCGCCTAAATTTCCCTTTATATCTAGTTCAGTAGTTGGAACCCCCATTTTCAAATTGCCTGGATCCACGCCTGCATGCTACTATAAGGCAGCTTATAATAAACTGTGGCATTACTTGCATGCTTCTGAAACTAACGACAATAACAAAGGGTAATTCATCTGTGTAAAAGAAATTAACAAGAGGCTCTCAAAAGCCTGTATCGCTCATCTGGACCATGGCTGACATAGATTTATGAATTGCATTTCAAAAAGGGTACAATGTTAAACTATGTTTTTTGGAAGAGACTATCAAAGGAACATTGTGACCAAGTTTGGTTATAATTGGACCAGTAATTTCTGAGTAGAAGATCTTTAAATATGTTTCACATAGGTCAAATGTTAAACATGTTCCCTGCTAGTGGCCATCTGGGATGAGGTACCCGCCTGTTGGATATCTTTTTTGGAAGGGACCATCTAAGGATCATTGCGACTAAGTTTTGTTGTAATTGGACATGGAGTTTCTGAAAAGATCTTTAAATATGTTACACATAGGGTCCAATGCTAAACTATGTTCACAGCTGGCGGCCATCTTGAATGAGGTATGGACCTGGCAGACACCTCTATGTGAAGAGACTATCAAAGGAACATAGTGAGCAAGTTTGGTTACAATTGGACTAGTATTTTCTGAGAAGAAGATCTTTAAATATGTTTCACATAGGGTCAAATGTTAGACTATGTTCCCCGCTATTGGCCATCTGGGATGAGGCAACGGATATCTTTTCAAGAAGGGACCCTCTAAGGACCATTGTGACTAAATTTAGTTGTAATTGGACAAGTATTTTCTGAGAAAAATATCTTTGAATGTGTTTTCCCATAGGGGTCAATGCTAAAACTATGGTCCTAGCTGGTGGCCATCTTGGATAGAGTGCAGACCTGCTGGATATAAAATTTAAAGGGGACCATCTTAGGACTACTGTGGCCAAGTTTGGCTCCAACTGGCCCAGTAGTTTCAGAGAAGATCTTTGAATGAAAAGCTTATGATGGACAGATGACAGACAAAGGATGGCAAAAGCTCAGCCCTGCATAGCAGGGTGAGCTGAAAACGGTTTACATAAGTAACTAATTAGTTTTGTTATTTATTTAATTTGAATAACTTTGGTACTCCCTTTGAGGTTTTATCATGAAAAATAAACAAGTGAAATATGAAGGTCCTATCACATACTATTTGAATGATATACCCTTTGACAGATTAACAGTTCAAAAATAAGTCTTCTTATTTTTCACTTCAATAAAAGCTTTCATAGATGCAGAATTGTATCAATTATCAATTTTATTTCCATAATTTGCTAGCTCATCACTAATTAAATTGATAAATAAAATAAGATTTCACAATTTCATTTCAGTAAATATTTTCTCTTGCAGTTTTTATTATGAGAAACCTGAGATGGTGATACAAAAAAATCATGACTAAATATACAGAGAGAATATTTCAAACATGGCTCTACACTGTACAATATTTCATAATATGAAGTTTAAAGTAATGCTCAGACATAGTGAATACTTTTGACTACCCACTATATATCAGTTAAAATGTCTTTGTGTGATAAGTTGTGAGTACATATATGTGATACAAAATAATATTTTTATAAATTAACTATTGATATAAAACTGGTTTTAAAGAAGACCTATTGAGAACAATAACAGATTTAGAATACAAATAAATGTTCAATACAAAGTTAAAAGTAACGGACACAAGATTTTTATTCCATGACTACTGTACAGATGGAAATGTATTATTATATTTCATTTATTCATGCAATAACTCTTTTATCGTATAGCAAAGCAAAAATTTTTTCAAAGATGGGGATTTTTGTTGTTTATGATGTCATGAAAATTAAGTCATATTGCACGTTTACTTTCGATTACTTTCTTAGGGAAATATTATGTTGCTATACAATAAATACAGATTAATACATGGGCATTTCCATATTGGCCTGGTTATCATCCCGAGACACCCATATTGGCACGAGACGAAGTCGAGGGACAATATGGGTCGAGGGATGATAATCAGGTCAATATGGAAATGCACATGTATTAAACTTTTTATTACATACTTCCGACGTTTAGAAATGCCAGGTTGATATGGACCGGAAGTCGTTTATTTGCCCAGGCCAATATGGACCGGATGTCGTTTATTTTGTCTGAGATGCACGAGGAGCATTAAATAACCTATTATTTTCCTGGGGTGTGAAAATATGGACAGTTTACTTCCGGTCATATTGATCATGCAAAAACGCATTTATTTTTACTAAGTATGTAATAAATCAAATTATTATCAGAAGATAGCCACCTAATAAATATGAAAATGAACAATTATTTGTATTCTTTAAAGATATCACTGTTTGGATCATTTATTTATGCATTAAATTATTCTATAATAATTATGCTATATTGTATTTGCTATAAATATCTGAAGCATGCCTAATTTAACAGTAACTACTACAGTTAAAGATTTTAAGGCAGAATTTGTTCATCTTGTTAATAATCCAAAGAAAAAAGAACCACAAAAGAATAGCTCCGAAAAATCTAAATAGATTTGTAGCCTCAAAAATGTATTGTAGAGCAGATAATGAAATTGTTTTCTGATGTAAACTCAAAATTGACTTGAACTGGAAAAGAAATGATCCAAACTAGATACATTCATATTATAAAAGTAACAAGCATTTCAAAGTAAACAGCAACCCAATATGTCATAACAAGTCTTACCACAACATGAGTAGGTGAATTTATGTTAGGCTGTAAAGCAAAAATAATATTGTGCAATACTAGAGAGGCAATCCAATGGCTGTTTCAATATTACAGACAGACAATGTCATGATTCCCTGTTGACCCCAAACATAGCACAAGAATAGCTTATAGAATGAAATTTTAACCAACGAAGTAACACAAGTTAACATGTTTTCATCAAAGGGTCTAAGGTTGACCATGTTCTTTTCACATGTCTAGGACATGATAAAATACAGATTTCTAGCATTCCTTATAAGCACCTCCTTCATACATTTTTACAAGTTCCTCGGTCATTTATTGAGACCCATTTTTCCATGCCAGGTATAGGCTGTCACATTGACATTTATCCCATTTTCTAGGTTTGTTTCTAATGAACCCACTGTACCAAATACACATTTAATAAATACCCATGCTCTAAATAAATCAAACATCAACCAAATATGCAATATTAAAAATTAAAAGAAAAAAAGTAGCTTATCTGTTATAACCCAAATTATAGCATTAGCTTATTTACAATAGCAAAAGCATTGGTGTGTTATTAAAAAAGAGAGAATGAAAATTTTGCTTAAATATAAATACCTTTTCCACTTTATTTTCATCTACCTGTATACCAATAGATTTACTGCTTATTTGCTGCAAAACAAAACAAAAATTGCAATTTATACATACATCACAGTTAATTTTACTTTACGACCATTTAAGGTTTAACAGTGCAGTGTATATGAGATTATCTTATTTAGACATTCAATGTTCACCTCTGATCTGCAACTGCAGAGACTGCAAAAATAAATTTTAGAAGAGTATATACACAACTTTTATCAAAGCCTACTAAAACATTGGGTTATCAATTATTACAAACTTTGCCTCATTATGGCATATGGTCACAGTAACCCAATTTTGCCCAATGAGTTATGAACTCTGGCTCAATTTGAATAGAAGTCAGTCAAGAGGGAAACAAAATGCAAAAGTGACCGAGTGCTGACCTACCATCAGAGATACATGCATCTGCAAAGTTAAATGATCTCACTGCATACAGTGACTGTTAACTAAACTTGTTTGTAAACTTGAATGTAATTCAAAGTGACCTAATTTTGCCTGGCTGTTGACTTACTATCAAAGATGCATGCATATGCAAGGTTAGATTATCCTACCATGTACAGTGACAGAGATCTGAACTTTGCTCATCAACTTGAAAGTCAATGAGTCAACCAACCAAAAAAAAAACAAAAAACAAAAAAAAACTAGAGAATGTGTCTATAAGACACGGATGCCCTGTTGACAAATTTATCGCAATATAAAACCCCAAGTTAAACAGGCATAAAATTTGTTTGAGGTCACTAAATGGAATCAAGAACTACTATTACAGATGACTTCAATAACTATTACAGATGTTTGTGCAATGAATATTTGCCGAGTAATAAACCTTAACAAAAATGTCCAACTAAGTCACTGAAGCATAAAATATAGGTCAAATTATCTATGAATTATGTAGTACTGACCATGGTGATTTATGTTGTTGTTAAGAAACAGCCATAAATGCAAAAAATTAACAGTCATTCAAGGGTAAAATGTAGGTCAAAGCCACCACAATTGTCCAAGAATTGGGTAGTTCCCACCCAGATGATTAATTTCATGAAACATCATAGTGGTATGTTGTGTAGTTATTGAGAAATGGACTTAAATGCAAAAATTTGACGTAAGTCACTCAAGTGTAAAATATAGGTCAAAGCCACTTAATTGTCAATGATTTGGGTAGTACTCATCAAGGCAATTAATTTGATGAAACATCATTGTAATGGGATGAGTAAATGCAAAATTTAACGAGTCACTTAAGCGTAAAATGTAGGTCATTGATCCCTAGTTGTTGGTGAATCTTGTGGTACTACTTAAGGCACATATACCAATGTAATATTATTAAAATTTTACAAGAGGTTACTAATTTATGGACCTAAACGCAAAACTTAACACCGGGACGTAAAGACAAGGGTAAATCTATATGCCCCTTCCACATTTGTGGCGGGGCATAAAAAATAAGCAAAGTGACCAATTTTGCCTGGATGCAGACATACCATCAAATATGAAAGGTTAGATGATCCTACCATTTAAAGTGACTGAGATCTGAAGTAGTCTGCAAAGTTGATGGAAGTCAATCAAGCGGAAAAGATAGGTCAAAGTGACCTAATTTTACCTGGATACCGACCAACCATAAAAGAATCATGCATATGCAAGGTAAGATGATCCTACCAATTAGTGAATGAGATATGATCATGATCTAATCCATTAACTTGAATGTAAGAAATCAAGCAGAAAATAATATCTAAAGTAACCCAATTTTCTTACAGCCTGTCATGCAATCCAAAATGAACCTGAATGCTAATTTTGATGACCCTACACTGCACATTTACAGAGATATACACTTAAATGCATGGAAGGAAGTAGACATAGACATGCCAGGGGTACTCCACTATATAGAGGCAAACTCTGTTATCCTGGAGTTATTGTATGTTTTAATTCGGTGATTTCCTCAAAACTGACCATGACATATATTTAGTGATTTATGAATGTCAATTACAATGCCATGATCAAAGGGTTGTCTTAAATCATTGTAAATTTTGAAATTTTGCTTATGTTTCAAGGTTTATGTTTCTAACACGTCATCTCAAAGATATTTCTGAAGGCATCTAATTCATTACACATCTAATTTTGGTACATTTGCTTCGCATATAAAATACAATCAATATACCATACAGTAAGCATGAAAAGACATCAATTAGCTTTACTCATACATGACATGAAATTTAAAGTAAAATGAGATTTACACGAAGTGCTGCTGTTTTTGCTTTGCGTTTTTCATGCTTCTGCTGTAAAACTGTTAATTCAAGCATCCTTCTTTCTAAGTCTTTGGCTTTATTTTTCCAATGATCATTAGCATGTGTCAGATCATCGATCCTCCTATGAAGGTCCTTTATTGTCTCATCTCTGTATGTCCTCAAATATAACATCACTTTAGCTTTCACTATCATTGCTAGCTCCTGAAATGTCACACAGTATCATATAAATTTACAAAATCACCTAAAATCACTTAATAGGTAAACAAAAATCAAAGTATGGGGTTCTAAGCCAACTGATGTTACATGACATTAACAAGCAAAATACCAGCACTCAGTCAATAAAGTGTGTTGTCTTTAGTTAATTATTGATGTGTATGTATTGACTTATTCATTCAGTGATTTTAAGCATTTTTTTATGTTATGCTGAAACTACTTTCAAATCCATGATTCAGGTGCTGGGTCTCCAACTTCATCTACTTTGTTTGAACTCAACCGCTAACCATTTCTTCATCACAAGTTTTTGTCATTTGTTGTAAAAAATTTGTTGCAACTCTCTTTGTTGATAATATTACCTGTACCTTCATTTTAATGAAGTCACAATTTGATTCTTTTTGTTTGTTGCAAAATAAGGAACTTAAGAAATTATCATTCTCAAGTCCAATACACATTACTGGTGAACAATTATCTACACAATCAGACAGATAAGGTCACAAGTTGTTTTAAAATAGTACATAACATAAGCATTTGTTTTACCTGTTCACGATCCTATAACATATCTACATATTTACATATTTTGACCCATCGCCTTTCCCTACTCATTCCAAAAAAAATTTTTCTCTGCTATTTTAAGAGGCAAATTGTAAATAAATAAAAAAAAAAACTTCATGCAGGAAAATACTATGCTAATGTATGTAATTGATAAATATTCTTGGTGAATATGGATGAATCTTCTTGGTGGATGTCATGTGTAGTGTAGGTAGAGTGCTGTTAGGTTTTCTCTTTAAGTGATTGCTGTATCATTGAATTCTGAGCTTGGTTCCTTAACTGACATAAAGAATTTATGTCAGATTTCCTGGATCATTAATGTATTATATTTGCAATTCTCCAATGAACATACAATGTACCAATATTCCTCTGGTAACACCTATAACAACACCTTCTGTCTTTTTTCTGGTAATCAAAAATTTATTTGGTTTTTGTCTTAATCAAGAGTTCTATAGAATCCTATTGTATACTAATTTGTACTATCTGAAGGGATTTACCTTGATACTCCAGTGATGACAAATTGGTATACAATAGAATTCTATAGAACTTTGATTGGTTGATTGACAAATAAGACGAAAGTTTAGAAGGAGTTATTATAGGTGTTACGTGAGAAAAATTTGTATGTTCATTGAAGAATTGCAAATATAATATGTTAATGATCCAGGAAATCCGCCATAATAAAAACTTAAACAGAGTCAATCCTAAGTAACAAGGTGATCTAATTTTGCAAAAGATGCATATAGAAAACATTTATGACTCTTTTACATGTACAACTATTGAACTATCACTTTTCTTGTTCTTGTGCCTCAGATATGAATAAGAAAATACCGGAGTTACTGTAAATTAAGTTTTCTGTGGATGGCAAATAACCTAAGTCTCTTCAGTGCAGATCAAATCAAAACATTTGGAAAACCATAAACATGATAAACCATTTTACACTTCTAATCATGTGTAGAATATTGTTGTTACAATGCTTATTACAAGACATATACTTTTTAACAGAATGTAATTTATATAAAAACGAAGGAAGAATTTTTTTTCCTGTTTAGAAACTCTGCACTAACTAAAGTGAAATGAGTGATCGTTCAAAATTTATTTGGATTTTTTCAAATGAGAACTCAGATCTTCTGGACCTTCTATCCAAGAGTGTCTTGAGATTAGACGCCAACATGGCTGTTTTTATATATATATCTATATTTCTACTGGTATTATCCCTGCTTTGCGCTGGCCTCAGTGTTGAAAATATTATTATTTAGTTATCAATCTGTTACAATCGTAATATTATTATACATATATATGTTCTCGTGTTCCTTGTCTAATTTTGTATGTTTGTGTACCCGAAATGAAAGCTAATCATTGTATGAAATTTATATGCCCTTTGTGGGACCATTAATTGGAATAAACAATCTTATCTCTTATCTTATCTTATACTAGATATTGTCATGTTAAAATAATTATTCTAAGTCAGTCATGCCTAAAATGTAGGTCAATTCTATAAAGTAAGTTAGGTCAGTGTACCCTGATGTTGTGAATTGCAATCGAAGCAAGATCATACAGCATCTTTGAAAAAAGTCCAGACAAAGTAAAATCATCGTATCTTGTTTAAACCATGTGCTAGAGGCTGTCTTGAACTTACCATGAGGAATAAGCAAATTTCATTGCTGAATGCCTCAAGGTGACTTCAAGATGAAGAATAACAATAAAAGCATTGTTCCATTGCTTGAATTTACCATGTATTAGTACGAGATATTGTCTCATGCCCATTTACTCCATATCTTTTCATTGTTCATTTACAAATATGTGAGAATACTAAAATTGTCGGTCATACTACTTTCACCACAAGAGGCAGATGTTGCTAACATCATAAGGTAGTTGAAAAAGCCTTAAATGTATGACTTAAATATTGAAATATAAATGAGGGCGACAGAAATTATGCTTTTTGAACTTTTTGTTATGTAGTATACATAAAATAGTGCAGGAATAATGAAATAGATATAATACACGACATTTTATCACTGTCTCAAGATGTTAGTTATTAGCATATACTTATAGAAATAATGGACAGCTGTTGCTATAAATTTGAAGAAAGCAAAACACATAATAGGGCTAAATGGTGATGTCACAGATGAAAGTGATGCAGAATTTAAATATCTATAAACCTTCTGAGAAACTCTTCTACTTTTCTTTGGAGACTTAACAGGCGATTTCATCTTCATTACATCTTCGTCTTCATCTTCATCAACATCCGTGTCAGATGACGTTTCCTCTGATTTAGATTCCGTCATTTCACTGTCTAAATGGCTAGCATCTGTAGCATCAGTGTCTGATAATTCATCTATTGTTTTAACCCTGTCTAACGGAATACCTATTTGTGACCCAAGTTTACCTATCACATCATCTAACCTTGACCTTTTTGGCAAAGAACACAGAGAACTGTCTTGTTCAGCTGGTCTTTTTCTGTCTGATTCAGTATTTTTTGTTTCTGAATCTTCATCTTTAAAATTACTAGAGATATTATCACTTTTTACACCAGAATCACAGTCTTCTGATTTGATTGAGCACGAGTCACTACTACCTGTGTTTTTTGTAGAGTCAGATAAACTTTTTACCAGAGGCAACTTATCAGCAGAAACCTCTTCTGAATCAACATCCATTTGTTCACTGTGATTGTCACAAGATGATTCATTTGAAGTTTTATCATCCTTGCCAGTTTCAGAAATATCATCTGATGTTTCGGAAATTGATTCCTTTGAATGTTCATCGCTTATCTCAATTTCTTTGTGATTAGTTTGTGACTGAATATTATTGTCCCCTGATTTACTATTATCATCTTTATTTTGTGATATGGATTCTGTATTTTTAAGTGTCTCAATGTTATTACTATTATTACTGTCAGAATGAATGCATGGGTCATCAATATCAGATTTATGTTCACCATTATGTTTATCAGTTCGATTGCTTATATCTAATGCACCCTGTGAATCACCAGCTTCTGAATTTTTATCCACTAAACCATCTTTAGAATCAGTATTATGAACACTATGAATAGACTTGATACTATGATTACTAATATTAGATTTGACACTATGATTACTTGAGTCATTGTGATTTAACACAATGTCTGATATGACACCATTTTGAGCGGGTAATTTAGAACTGTGAGCGCTAGTATCTGAATGAGTACTATGACAACTTTTTACAGACTTTTCACTGGTAGTAGATTTCACACTGTGAATACTATGACAACTTTTTACAGACTTTTCACTAGTAGTAGATTTTACACTGTGAGTACTTGTAACACTATGATTACTTTTTATACTAGTCACACTATGATTAGAATTTTCATTGTCTAATTCTAAGAGTTTGTTTTCATGTTTGAGATCATTTGTTTCATCTGTATCCATCTGTAGAAGTTTATCCTCCTCCTTTTTATCCAGTTCTTTGTGGTCATCAGATGAATCTTTGATTTCAGAGTTTCCACTGCATTTAAGGAGTTCATCTTCCAAAGAGTCATCTAACTCTATTACTTCTGGTGTATCTTTGGTCGAGGCTGTAATTATTATGTATATCAATAGAAACTAGAATCAAAGGGATAGTCTATGCTATACATTTTTAAAAAGTGTATGTTCTACTTGAATGCACAAGACAAAACAAAGATTCAGAAATTTAAAATTGTATTCAAATTCATTTTCTATAAAACTATACTCACTATTCAGCACATGCTAGTAAACAAGTAATTTTTTTAAAAGCTTCTTTGGGAGGAAGTATTTACTAGTCATACCAAATATCTTAAAGATAAGCAATTACTAACCTGACCTTGAGAACCGATTTGGAAAGTAATATTGACAGAAAATTGTTTGCAAGATTTTGTGGTTTTATGTGATATTTACGGAACACTGTTTTGAATAAATATACCAGATACTATTATGTTTTTTAAGACAAATACTTTTTTGTACAAGAATCACGCCCAAAATTTTACTATACCTATATTGACCTTGACCTTATACCTCTGCACGTATATAAAAAAAAAACAAGTATGAAAAATTTCGTTGCAGTTTGCCATGTGCAAGTTCCATCCTTTTTTTGGATACATTTGAGTATCCACATCAAATCTGAATTTTCTGCATTCCATATCAATTTCCTGTCATTTTGATAAAAACACCATCTTGACATAAATTCAAAAGTGTGTTTAACTTTGAATATTACTTTTTTGACAAGGCAATGTTAATTTAAATACAAAACTGATAACCATTCAGTATGACATGCTGCTGCACAAGTCTGTAATCATAAGCCTTCTTCAACTTAAATTAGATGAAAGTATATTTAGTCAATGTATCTTGAAGCACTATTACAGTACCATCTGTTAAACTATATTTGCAGTATTTACTACTATGAATCTTTCAATATACATTATTGTTTTTTTTTCTTTTATAAGACATTAACCCATCTAAGTTCTTGCATTGATGGTAAAGTTAGTCTAAATTTGTCTTTAGTAACACATTTTTGTTTGCATTGTTTGAAAATCTTTTTATAATATTCATAGAAAGAACACAATACACCTTGTTGCCATTCCGTATTCAAAAATCTTGTTGAAAATTGTTGATTCTTGATTTGCTTTCCAACTTGAGTTACCTCCTGGTCACGGCACCAAATATAACGAAGGTAATGAAGTAAGATTCTTGTGGTCCATTATTTTTAATTCTGCCTAAGTTTTTCACCAAATATAGATGGAGGCAACAAAAAGGGATATGAACAATCAATGTAAGTTTTGACAGTCATATTCAGAACAATTACAAAATGTCAAAATCCAGAAATAGGAAAAACTTCACAATTACAAAATGTCAAAATCCTGAAACAGGGAAACCTTCACATTTTAAAAAGTTATACATAGAAATAAAAAACAAGGTAAAATCCATAAAACCTTCACCTATGCAAGTATAACAACATAGTAAAGTGAATCTTTTGTCCTGCACTTTACAGTAAAAATGTATAAAAACAGTTTCAAACTTAAATTCACTTTGGTCTGTAAAAAAGTCAATTAGATAATGATTAAATCAAATGCATTTAATTTACCTTACAAAAGAGCACCAGCAGATTAAATTAACAATTTATTTATTTTAGACACGAGCTTCAGAAAATGGCTTTTTCAAAAGGTAACTCATTACCAAAGGCTTTGCTTGTTTCTGCAAGAGATTTACAAGACCAGCATAACGGGAAAGTACAACTTTACAATGATTAAAACGTCCTCATAAGTAATGCCAAAAGCCAAATAGACTAAACAAAGAGTTCAAAGAATCAATTTACCTCTACTTTTTGTCTAACAAAGATATTTACAATGTATTTGTTTTATTATATTTATATATTTTAGATGTCAATGATATAACTGAAGTTCAATAACCCACCTTTTTCTGGACTTTCTTGGGTATCTGTATTTTTTTCCTGAGTTTCTTGAGAAGTGTGAATACCTTGTAAGTTTTCAAATAGATTGTTTCCAGTAAGTTTTTCACTGATGCCATTTGGTGTAGTACTACACTTGGAATTGTTTGTATTTTTATCCCTAGATTCTAAACCTATAGATTTAGTTTTGGCCAGAAGATTTCCCAAAGAATTTTCATTTTCTGTTAAAGATTTTGTTTTGGCCAGAAGATTTCCAAGAGAGTTTTCATTTTCTGATGTGTTTTCCTGAGGCTTAGAAATTTTCACATTTGAGATTATGTCTTTAAATGAATTTCTTATACTCTCATTAATTGTGAATTTATTTGGTTTGGACAGAAAATCAGAGTCTTTGCCATTTTCCAGCAATAACTTTGATGGTGTATCATCCAGTATTACAACATCATCATCTTTTTTCTCCATTCTTTTCAGATATTCACTGAAGGTTATTTCCTTGTCAGACTGGCTATTCAGAGCTTTCAATCCTAGTAAACTTTCATTAAAGTTTCTGTTAAATTCGTTGTTGATATCGTTGCTATCCAGCGACATACAGTTATTTGGTTGTGTACATGAACTTTGTCCCGTGTCTGATGATGGCATGGTCAGCAAGACGACATTCCTGAAATAATAAAAAAATAAAGGGCTACGCCGAGCGCAGCATGATACGACCGCAGCATGTCGACCACTGAAATTTCAACAAAAGTAGTTTAAAGTCAATGTGGACACAGTAAAGAGCTTGACACAATAATTAGATGGACACAAAAAGAAGCTAGACACAGTTATTAGCTAGAAACAAAATAGGGAAAAACCCCTTTTGATTACTTACTGATAAAAAACCATAAGAGCTATGCAAAATATGTACTATCAACTAAAACTTTACATCCATAGAAATTCAAAGAAAAAATCCATCGAAATCTGATGAAAAATAAAGATTTGACATATTTAGAAAAATTGCATTTTTGGCCCCTTTGACCCCTTGTAGCTCGGAAACGGTAAGACCTACAAAAAATCCGTTGACGTACTTGTGAAAGCTTAGATCACGAGGAATCCAAAGAAAAAAATCCCATCGAAATCCGATGAAAAATAAAGATTTGACATATTTAGAAAAATTGCATTTTTGGCCCCTTTGACCCCTTGTAGCTCGGAAACGGTAAGACCTACAAAAAATCCGTTGACATACTACTGAAAGCTTAGATCAAGAGGAATCCAAAGAAAAAAATCTCATTGAAATCCGATGAAAAATAAAAATTCTACATAATCTGCAAATTCGCAATTTTGGCCCCGTTCGGCCC
>MJUU01049761.1:61913-76408 GCA_002080025.1 Modiolus philippinarum
GGCTTAAGCTTGTGCCAACAAACATCATACTAAAATCTGATAACAATCCGTTCACTAGAACTAAAGTTATGCTGTCCACAGACGCCGACGCCGACGCCAACGCCGACGCCGACGCCGACGCCAACGCCGACGCCGACGCCAGCGCCATACCATAATACGACCGCAAAATTTTTGCGGTCGTATAAAAATGAAAATTTTTGTGTTGAGCAGACCACAGAACAAAGTACGTGTGGAGAAAACGTCAGGATGAAAGAATACTTTGTAGTCAAAGATTCTACTTACGGTAGAATCTTAACAACGGAATGACGGACGGACATGTGAATTCCAATATGCACCCCACTCATTGAGTGGGATATGATACACTAGCCTTTAGTATAATTAGCAATTTGTATATAATATATGGATTTGTCCATTACGAATTTCTCAACAAGAAACTTTAAAAAAATCCAACTTCTAAGGGTGAACGGACCAGGAAATTAATATATTTACATACTAGAAGCTCATTAATTGATGATTTGTCTGGTTTTCGAGTTGAGAATAGTTCAAAACGCAAGATGTTGGTCCGTATTGAAGAGGATTTCGAATGTCCACTCTATACCATATATTATAACAGCAGTGTAGATTAAATGCCAACGATTTTAATAAGAAATAAACTGTGGACACAGGATATGTCTCGCCCGCCCCTTGCATCGCCTTAATTTGCACATTGATCTACTTCAGCTGGAATAATATAAAATATCAATCTTTAACTGTGTTTACAATTTCCGTGGAAAAAATGATGTGATCACTCAGCATGAGTAAGGAGCCAGGGCCACCATCTGGGCGTGGAATCGGTATGTACACCCCAAAATGCAACTGCATGTCAGATATCAAGTGCACAGGACTACTAGTATAGGCTGTACAAACTGCTTGCTAAAAACTTAGTGATCGTTCATACGTGACTAAGGGGCCAGGGCCACCATCTGGGAGTGGAATCGGTATGTACTCCCCAAGACGCAAATGCATGTCAAATATCAAGTGCCTAGGACTACTGGTATAGGCCGTACAAACTGCTTGCTAAAAACTTAAAGTGATCGTTCATGGGTGACTAAGGGACCAGGGCCACCATCCGGGCGTGGAATCGGTATGTACTCCCAAAGACGCAACTGCATGTCAAATATCAAGTGCCTAGGACTACTGGTAAAGGCTGTACAAACTGCTTGCCAAAAACTTAAAGTGATCGTCCATGCGTGACTAAGGGGCCAGGGCCACCATCCGGGCATGGAATGGGTATGTACTCCCCAAGACTCAACTGCATATCAAATATGAAGTGCCTAGGACTACTGGTATAGGCTGTACAAACTGCTCGCTAAAAACTTAAAGTGATCGTTCATGCGTGACTAAGGGACCAGGGCCATAATCTAAGTAGGGATTTGAGTTGTACCCATAATAATGCAACTGCACATCACATACTATGGACCTACAACTAACATAAGCTTGTTAATTCACAATAGTTTGCAATTGTTGACGCCGCCGCCTCCGCCGGAAACGCTATCCCAAAGTCTCGCTCCCGCGACTTTTTCGTCGCGGGCGAGACAAAAATCTTATCAAAATTACACATTTTTTTAAAACTGGGACCCATTTTTAAACTTACCATACCTGATATAAGAATTATTTTCTTTTACTGCTTTCAATGCAACTTACGTAATAACGTATATGTTACAGTACAAGGATAGTACAAATTGGAATTCTAATTTCTAATGGGACAAATAAGAATTCTGATTTGTACTGGATTTAATTCAGTACATATTAGAATTCCAATTTCTACTGGGACAAATTAGAATTCTAATTTTTGCTGGATTTTATCCAGTATAAAATGGAGTTCCAATTTCTCCTGGGAGAAATTGGGATATCCTGATTTATCCTTGTAGGATTCTGGATCGTACTAACTTAAATCAATAGAAACAGTAATAGATAAGAACAAGAGCTGTCGCCGAATGGCAGCCAAAGATACCCCCGCCCATTGAACCCTGAATCGATATGGTAAGTACAAAATTAAGTTGGTGTGGACACAATACAGATGAGGACACAGTACAAGTGTGGACACAATGATATAATCTTCAAGAAAAAACTTTTCACAAGGGTTCCAATGAAAACACTCTGTCTAAATCAGACAAATATAAAATTCACCCTTTTCAGCCTATTTGACATTTTACACATCTACAAATAGTGTTCTTCCTTTGTCTAAAGTTTCATCAAAAACCTTCAAGTGGATTAAGAGGAGTTTTGCGTAAGAGGTAACCCATACATAGGGAATCAATGAAAACTCAAAGTTGAATTATCTCCCTTTCCTGGTTTCTGACAATAATTATATTCCTTCATGCACATCTCCATATAGTGTTCTTACTTTGTGTAAAGTTTCATTAAATTCTTCCAAGTGATTTAAGAGGAGTTGCGCTTACGAGGTAACCCATAAATAGGGAATCAACGAAAAGTCAAAGTCGGATTATCTCCCCTTCCTGGTTTCGGACAATATTCATATTACTTCATGCACATTTCCATATAGTGTCCTTCCTTTGTGTAAAGTTTCATCAAAATCCTTCAAGTGGTTTAAGAGGAGTTGCGCTTACGAGAAGTGTGGACAGACGGACAGACGGACGGACAGACGGACAGACAGACAGGGTGATTCCTATGTAACGGTTGTGGTGTTTTAAGACATTGTTAACTCCCTTTAATAAAACAGTGGAATTTACAGAAGAAATTTTAACACCTATAGTGAAGGATATAACAATTATTATTCGCCGCCAGGAGGCGGCGAATATATTTGATACGATATTTTGAAACTTCAGTGGAGGAGCACGTGACCAGGAGCAGTTGTTTGTTTTCCATTAGAATCGATCTAATGTGTCCTAATCTATTACAATGAAGATACCTTTTCAATAAGAAAGGAAATATTTTTAAATTATTTATTCAAGAAAATTGTTTACAAAATTATTAATTTAATTTTCATTAATATTATAACTAATGTGAAAGGGAAATCAATAAGACAAGGGAGACGGGTTATGCTTGCTTGACTTTTCTGTTACATGTCCGGAGGAGTGTGTCTGGATATCATGATGCAGATGCATGATTACCTTAATTGCAATGGTTTTAAAAAAAGTTGGGGGTTGCATATTGTTTCCAATTATTATTGTTATTATTACTATTAATTTTTGGTTGTTCATAAAAAAATAATAATAAACAAATGATAAATACATAAAGCGAGAACCAGCGTATCCGGCGCAATCTTTTTACCAAACACGTGTGCCTCAGATATGGGTTAATTGATATAGGTCAACATTAGTGAGAGTGAAAACAAAAGAAAATCTGTCGAAGTGGGTCAAGATAGCTTGCTTTGGCTCCCGATCATTTTAACAAAAATAACAAAAATCATAAAAGTGGAACAATTAATAAAATGAATTAAAACCAAACAATAACAATAATGACCTTCAATCATCTTTGAAATACCATCAAGTATAGACATGGGTCAAATTGCAATGATTACTGTTACAGCTGTACTAGTTCTACACTATCATATAAGTTATCTCAAATGCGTAAAATCTAAATTACTCTATTGGCAATTACTAAGCAAATATATAAAATAAGCTGTTGACTGTATTATCAGTTGGAAATAAATCGATACTAATTAAGAATGTCTATTAAAACAATGGTTCAACATTACAAGTCAGCCTTCAACTGATTCAATCAAAACGACATTTTGGTGTTGTCAATCTATATTTACTATTAAAAACAAATGTCAAATTGAGAGGTTGGTGTACGGGCCCTATGTTTCACTCTTACGGGTGTTACGCTTATAACATTTTTTTAATCAACATGTATTAAAATGCCATTTTATTACATAAGATCATCTTTAACGGAAGAAAGTTTCATTTTCAATATGAAACCAGTAAACATCACAAACATGAATACAATGATCTTACAGATTATATTTAATACAAACAACCATTATTGTTAACATTTTTTGCAATTATATATATATATATATACTTTTTTTACAATTGTTTTCAACTAAAAAAAATGAGACGTTTTTATAAAGTTAAAGTTATAAGATCCTAGTCACATCTGTTTTGTTACGTTTTTACTTGAAGTTTTAAAATTTTCCGCAATAAACATATAAAGCAAGTTATTTTTGTTTTTGTTTTTCAGTTACTATAATGAATTTGACAGTGTATGCTTGTGCAATAAAAAGAATCTTTATTCTATTAGGTTATGACTCTTTTGTCAGGTTGTTGCCATTGTCTGTACATAAATAGGTCCAATGCAATACATTTTAATAGCTTCAGCTAACCAATTTTTAATATGAACAGAATGATTCTTGCAAAAAAAGAAATACTAATAATACTAATATATATATATATAATATTACAATCCAATCCATTTGTTAAAAAAGGGGTTCTTAGCTCATTTGACTCAAAGGGTCATGTGAACTATTGCCACCATGAAGCATTTGTCGTTGTCATCCATCATAAACTTTTCTTATTTTCATCTCCTTTGAAAGCACGGCCAATTTGGACCAAACTTGGCAGGGATGGTCCTTGGGTGGTTCATTTCAAAATTATATCCGATATCCCTTCCCGCTAAAAATGTTCAGCATGTCAAGGGCTGTCATCTTATGCAATAGTGACAAGAATCAGGCCACAGTGACCTAGATATATGGTAAGAGTTTAAGTGACAGCTCATATGTCATGTACTATTAGAGATGGGATCAAACAATTTTACATGCAGATGTCTTTGAGGGAAAAGGATTTAATTTCATGGTCCACTGACACTGATTGAATTTAGGTCAGAGTTCATATCTTAGGTACTATAAGATATAGTATCATGTTATCTTGCATGCAGATGTCTCTAAGAAAGAAAACAAAATTAAACAAGAGTTTGTTCGTCACTGTGACCTACATTTCATGGTTCAATGATTGGTTAAAGTTAAGGTCAGAGCTTATATTTCGTGTACTATAAAAGTAAAATAACACATTTCCAAGACATACACTCTACTTGACCTAATTTGGCGGCGAATTGATGCTTTGCATCAATTTTTAACTTGTTCATACTGTATAAATACCTAGTAAAACACGAAGGAACTGGACCGTAACAGTTTTATGTTGGAACATTAATACATTTCTAAAGTGGATGTAAATTTTAAGAAACAATTATACATATTCCGTGAAATGTTACTTCAGAAATATATTTTGTTTTCAAATTTTGTTCTAGGTCGGAATTGACCACTGGACTTCCATGGTCCTATCTCTCTGGCTATATCTAAACATGCCTACTACGGTCGAAATTTGGCATGAAGTAATGGATAGTACTTATCCTGTATTTAGTATGAGACATGTTCTCTTTTTATGGATCCATTTTCAAAATTGTTTTCGTAGGAAACCATACACATTTCTATTAAACATTGTATTTGAATATTTTTTTTAATAAAATATGTAACTTTCATGCATTTTAGTATCATTTTCTACCATAACTCAGGTCCCAGAGGAACGAACCGTCTTGATATCGACATTATGGTATATGTCTGTCTGTCAGTCGTCCGATGTCAAGACCTTTCAGTTAACACGAGGGAATGGTGACGCACAGACACCAGACCCTCCTGTTACACCTATATACCCCCCCAAACTTTGTTTGCGGGGGGTATAAAAACATCAGCAATATGTCCCCACCACTGTTTTGGTAATCATTTAATTAAATGATTAATTTCAAAAGACTAAGATTTATTGTTTAATTTCAAATAAAGATTTAGATGTTCTGCTTCGAACTCTTAGACCGTTGAGCACAGTTAACGTTCGATCTTCTAGTTTTCACACGTAAACTTTAGATATGGAAGTACATATGGAGGTATTTAAAAAAATACATTAAATAATAACAAAATACCAAAGTTACTGTAAATCTAATTTCTGCATATGCGCATTTCGACAAATTATGTCTCATCACAAAACATTTGGAAGTCCATTAACCGAAAAACATGTTGAAGCTGACAGAGAACAAACAAGAGCTGTCGCTGAATGGCAGCCAGTTATACCCCAACCATTGAACCCTGAATCAATATGGTAAGTGCAAAATTAAGCGTGTGAGAACACAATACAGGTGTGGACACAATACAATTGTGGACATAGTACAAGTGTGTACACAATACAAGCATTTGTTGAAGAGAAAAATGAGATGAAAATAATTTGAAAAGGATGCAAGGCATAAAGATGGAAATGGAGTTAGTCAGTAAACAGGAAGTAGTATTTCAATATGGCTGAAAAGGGGGATACACAGTACAATACCCATAACTGAAGCTCCATGCTAAATATCAATGTGCTGTGATATGCGGTTAATGAGAAAAGTATGAAAAAAGTCACATTTTGAAAATTTAGGTAAAATACGCACCAAGTCAGTAAACAGGAAGTAGCGCAGCAATTAGACCAAAATGGGGAGACGCAATAAACAGAACACTGAAGCTGCATGCAAAATATTAAGTAGCTGCCATGTGCAGTTGCCGAGAAAGTCACAAAATGAAAGTTAAAGGCACAGTCGGTAAACAGGAAGTGGTAATTCTATATGGCCAAAAAGGGGAAGCACAGTATGGGACTCCATACTGATGCACCATACCAAATATCAAGTGGCTGTCATGTGTAGTTGCTGAGAAAAATGCGACAAAACATCAGAATTTTGAAAATGAAAGTTAAAGTGACACATAGTCGGAAAACAGGAAGTGGTGAATCGATTCGGCCGAAAAGGAGAGGCGCAGTATAGGACCCCATACCGATGTACCATACCAAATCATGTGTAGTTGCTGAGAAAAATGTGACGAAAAAGTCAGAATTTTGAAAATGAAAGTTTAAAAGACACAAAGTTGGTAACCAGGAAGTGATGATTCGATTTGGCCAAAAAGGGGAGGCGCAGTATAGGACTCCATACTGATGCACCATACCAAATATCAAGTGGCTGTCATGTATAGTTGCTGAGAAAAATGTGACAAAAAAGTCACAATTTTGAAAATGAAAGTTAAAGTAACACATAGTCGGTAAACAGGAAGTGGTGAAATGATATGGCCCAAAATGGGAGGCGCAGTACAGGACCCTATACTGAAGCACCATACCAAATATCAAGTGGTTGTCATGTGTGGTTACTGAGAAAAATGCGACGAAAAATGTATGTGTATGACGGATGGACGGACGGAGGTAAAACAGTATACCTCCTTCCTTCGAAAAAGGGGTATAATAACCAAAAGGATCTAAATAGAAAAGCCAAAATTCAGCTAAGGACAGAGCTTTGCAAGAGGGAGATACCCCTTAGTTTTGAACAAAATTATGTAAAATTTAGATATTGCAAGTTTCAATTCAATCGGTTTTCGGATCAGCACCGAAGTACTGACTACTGAAAAATATGATTTTTTTTAAAGATGGCATACTTAAAAACTACTACATGTATTCTGATACTGATCTTATTGATTATTAAAAGTCTGTATTTCCCTTGTTTAACTTTTGTAGATACTGCAACTCTACCTGAAATTTCAAATATTTAGTCATGTTTAAAAATTCGTTCATTGCTAAATGGCAGTATAACAGCCACAGTTTGTTAATGCTCTAGCAAATGCAATACAATGCGATGTTCTTATTGTAAATCGAAAATTCCCTGCTCTACCAAATGTCTCAGAAATCCACCAATGGTTGCAAATAAACTGTTGACACAGAATATGTCTCGCCTTAACCATGCATCGCATGAATCTGCACACTGATCATTCAGCAGCAGAAATAACAAAATGTAGTCTTAATTTGTGCACTACCTGCTTGCTAAAACCTTCATATGATTGTTCAAGCATGATAGAGGGGTCAATGTGTATAATCCTCGGGATGCAACTGCATGCCATCTATAGAGTGGCTGAAAAATTTCAGTGGAGCATGACTTCAGGGTAATAGACATAAAACGCCACTGAAACTGATCGCAATCATGAAAACGTGACTGCTTACCAATATCAATGGGCTACTATGAGTGGTTGATGTTAAACGGACCCAAGAAAAAATTTAAACATTTGATAAACAGTGCAAAATTTCAAGGTCAGTGGAGCATGACTGCAAGGGCATAGACATAAAACGCCACTGAAACGGATCTGTACTGATGCTAATGCAACTGTATACCAAATATCAATGGGCAACTATGAGTGGTTGATGTTAAACAGACACAAGAAAAAACTTAAACATTTAAAAAAAATTCAAAATTTCGAAGTCAATGGAGCGTGACTGCGGGGCATAGATATGATACGCCACTGAAGCTAAACTGTACTGATGCTAATGCAACTGCATACAAAATATCGATTGGCTAGCATGTGATGGATATGGTGTTAAACAGACCCAAGAAAAAAACTTAAACGATTGTGGACGCCGCCGTCGCCGGAATCATTTTCGACTATCGTCGAAGGCTCGACAAAAATGGACAGTTATATACAATAATATGTCATTTGTCAAATATCAATAGTTGACAAAAAATTCAATATGTGGCTACAATAAAAAAAAATCAAAGTTATTGGTAAACAGAAAGTAGATGAGTGACGGACTTGAAAATATGAGACACGGTACAAGTCGTCATACCTAAGCTTCAGAACAAATATCAGACCATTACTACATACACAAGCAGAGAAATCTTTAACAAAAAAAATCAGTTTATGGCTTCAATGAGAAAAAAAAATCAACATTATCGGTTAACAGGAAGTAGATGAGTAACGAACTTGAAAAGGGGAGACAGGGTACAACTCATCATACTTAAGCTTCAGACAAAATATCAAATCATTACTACATACACAAACTGAGAAATCTTTGACCAAAAAAAAAATCAATTCATGGCTACAATGAATAAAGGGCTACGCCGAGCGCAGCATGATACGACCGCAGCATGTTGACCACTGAAACTTGAACAAGTGTAAACTAAAATGAATGTGGACACAGAAATTTGCTGGACACAATAAGGACCTTGACACATAAATTAACTGGACACAAACTAGTGAAAACATGAGGTTGCACGCGTTGTCGTGCTAGGTATACCCCCACTCGTTTTGTTTTGAAAATTAAAGTTCCGCCAAACAGGAAGTTGATATCATAAGGCGACCAAAATGGGAGACGACGCATTCCACCTATATATAAAGTCAAATACCAAATTTGAAATAAATCGGCCCAGCAGTAGCTGAGAAAAGTGCGACGAAAATTTTTACTATGTTCAATAAAGGGAAAAATGGCTAAGTCCGCAAAACAGGAAGTTGATATCATAAGGTGATCAAAATGACAGACAACATTTTCCCCCTAAATATAAAGTCAAATACCAAATTTGAAAGAAATCCGACCAGCAGTAGCTGAGAAAAATGCGATAAACCTCGGACGGACGGACGGAAGGACGGACGGACGGAAGGACGGACGGACGGACAAGGGTATTCCAATATACCACCCACTCACGAGTGGGGGTATAATAAAAATTAGCCCTTTTAATCCCTTATTACTAGGATATTGTAAGAGCTAAGAAATTCTGTTGACTACCATCAAGAGAAATCCAAAGAAAAAAGTCCAATGAAATAAAAATTTCACATATTTTGAAATATTGCAATTTGGCCCCTTTGACCCATTATAGCTTGGAAATGGTAAGAGTTACGCCAAATCCTGAAAGCATACAATGAGAGGAATCAAAAGAAAAAAATCCCATTGAAATCGGATGAAAAATAAAAATTTTAGGTAATGCGCATGTTTGCAATTTTTGCCCCGTTGGGCACCTCATAGCTTGGAAAAGAAACAAGTTATCAAAAATTTAATGGTGCAGTGCTATGTTAATTTTTCAAAAGGAATCATGTGCAAAAAACTGCATCAAAAATCAGACTAAAAATAAAAATTAAAGTTTTGAAATTCGCCCCTTTTGGGTCCCATTTATCTCGTGAACGGTACATGCCACGTGAAATCCGTTGCTTAATACAGATTAGAAATTTCCTCAGGAAGACACTGAAAGAAACCCCATCAAAATCCGATAAATAACAAGAACTGTCGCCGAATGGCAGCCAAAGATACCCCCCGCTAATTGAATCCTGAATCGATATGGTAAGTGCAAAATTAAGTTGGTGTGGACACAATANAGGTTTGAAAATGATCTGTTCACTGGAACCAAAGTTATGCTGTCCACAGACACAAAAATACCCAATTTTACCCCTTTTTGGCCCCTTTTTCTGAAACGGGTGGGGCCATAAACCCGAAATTAAAACCCGATATAGCCATTATGCCAAGAAACCACATACTGAAATTTGAAGATGATCCGTCCACTAGAAACAAAGTTATGCTGGCCACAGACGCCGACGCCGACGCCGACGACTGCGCCATAACATAATACGACCGCAAAATTTTTGCGGTCGTATAAAAAACTATTTGTACCACTGAACCAAAAGTTATACTTGGCCTGTGTTTTATGGTGGACAATTTACATACCAAGTTTGAAGGCAGTATGTTATTCCATTCACAAGTTATGAGTACGAAACCCTAAAATGTGAAAAATTTCAAAGTGTCAAGGGCATAACTCCAGAACCCCTTGGACCTCTGAACCAAAAATAAAACTTGACCCGAGTTTTGTGGTAAACAAATCACATGCCAAGTTTGAAGACCTTGTGTTATTTCGTTCACAAGTTATCCGTCGGAAACCCTAAAATTTGCAAAATTTCAAAGTTTCAAGGGGCATAACTCCAGAACCCCTTGGACCTCTGAACCCAAAATCGAACTTGACCTGAGTTATGTGGTACACATCTTACATACCAAGTTTGAAGACCTTGTGTTATTTTGTTCACAAGTTATCAGTCAGAAACCCTAAAATTCACAAAATTTCAAAGTTTCAAGGGGCACAACTCCAAAACCCCTTTGACCTATGAAACCAAAATCGAACTTGACCTGAGTTATGTGGTACACATCTTACATACCAAGTTTGAAGACCTTGTGTTATTTTGTTCACAAGTTATCAGTCGGAAACCCTAAAATTTGCAAAATTTCAAAGTTTCAAGGGCATAACTTCAGAACCCCTTGGACCTCTGAAACCAAAATCGAACTTGACCTGAGTGTTGTGGTAAACAACTAACATACCAAGTTTGAAAATCTTGTGTTATTTTGTTCACAAGTTATCAGTCGGAAACCCTAAAATTTGCAAAATTTCAAAGTTTCAAGGGGGATAACTTCAGAACCCCTTGGACCTCTGAACCCAAAATCCAACTTGACCTGAGTTTTGTGGTAAAGTACTTGCATACCATGTTTGAAGACATGGTGTTATTTCGTTCACAAGTTATCAGTCGGAAACCTTCGGGGGTCGAACGGACGGACGAACACACGACTGAGGGTATCACATAATACCTCGCCACTTCGTGCGGCGGGGTATAAAAAGTTAACTATGTTCACTTGACCATGAAATTAAGGTCAAGGTCAAAAGCCATTAGGCAGACTGACATATACTAACCAAGACCAAGCTATATACCAAATATCATTGACATATAGCCTGTAGTTATTGAGAAACAACTTTACCTGGGCACTGGACCATGAAATAGAGGTCAAGGTCAAAAGCCAATGGCATACTGATATGTACCAACCAAGACCAAGCTATATACCAAATATCATTGACCTATAGCTTGTAGTTATTGAGAAACATACTTAAGCAAACCTGGTCACTAGACCATGAAATGGAGGTCAAGGTCAAAAGCCATATGGCAGACTGACATGTACTAACCAAGACCAAGCTATATACCAAATATCATTGACATATCACTTGTAGTTATTGAGAAACAGACTTAAGCAAAACTTAACCTGGTCCCTGGGCCGTGAAATAGAGGTCAAGGTCAAAAGCCATATGACAGACTGATATGTACTAACTAAGACCAAGCTATATACCAAATATCATTATAGCTTGTAGTTATTGAGAAACACCTATAGCTTGTTGTTATTGAGAAACAGACTGACCCGCCCNCCCCCCCCCCCCCCAAAACAAAAAAACAAAAAAACATCTGGTCACTAAACCGTGAAATTGAGGTCAAAGTCAAAAGCCATATTGCAGACTGACTTGTACTAACCAAGACCACTTAACCTGGACTTAAGCAAAAAAAAACCTAACCTGGGCACTGGACCGTGATATTGAGGTCAAGGTCAAAAGCCATATGGCAGACTGACATGTACTAACCAAGACCAAGCTATATACAAAATATCATTAACTTCTAGATTGTAGTTATTGAGAAACGGACTTCAGCAAAAAAACTTAACCTGGTCACTGAGCCGCGAAATATAGGTCAAGGTCACATGATTTTGGGTCCGGCAGATAGGGTTCGACGTAAGCTAGCTAAGTTCCTACGTCAAAGTCTTCTATATAATAACTCGAGTTTACGCCGCCGCCGTCATACTTTGCACGCCTATGTCTCGCTTTCCGCGACTTTCGTCGCGGGCGAGACAAAAATCAAAGTAATCGGTTAACAGGAAGTCGATGAGTGACGGACTTGACACTGGAGATATTATACAACTCATCATACTTAAGCTTGAAACAAATATAAAATCATTACTACATACACACGCTGAGAAATTCAATATATGGGTATAATGGGAAAAATTGAATAAGTCGTTATACAGAAAGTAGTATTTGCACAGGTCTGAAAATGTATCCCATAATATGTATTATCATGCAAAGCTTCGGACGAAATATCAGATCTGTAACTTTTCTATTGCGAAGATAAATGCGACGAAAATGTGTTAAGGATGGAATCACCCACACACACAACCACCGGCAAAACCAAGCACAGATCAAAAACAGTAAACCTCCTATCCCCAATAAAAATTTCAGTATATGGCTATAATTGAAAAAAAAATCAGAATGTTTAGAAAACAGGAAGTAGATAAGCAAGAATTTACAAAATGAGACACAGTCCATCATACCAAAGCTTCACACCAAATATCAAATCTTTACTGCTTACACAAGATGAGAAATCCTTGACAAAATTTTTCAGTATCTGGCTATGCAAAACAGGAAGTAGACGAGTAAGGAACTTGAAAAGGGGAGACATAGTTCAATTCGTCATACAAAGCTTCAGACCAAAAATCAAATCATTACTGCATACACAGGCTGAGAAAATCTTTGACGAAAACTTTCAATATATGGCAATTAGGGAAAAATCAAAGTTATCGGAAAACAGAAAGTAGATAAGTGACGGACTTGAAAAGGAAAAATACAGTGCAACTCGTCATACCATTGCTTCAGGCCAAATATCAATTCATTACTGCACACACAAGCTGATAAATCCTTGACGAAAATTATCAATATATGGCTATAACGGATAAATGAAACTTATCGTCAAACAGGAAGTAGATGAGTGATAGACTTGAAAGGGAAAGACACAGTACATATCAAATTTTCAGACCAAATATCAAATCATTACTGCATACACAAGTTGAGATATCTGACAGAAAATTTCAATTTATAGTTACAATGAGAAAAAAAAAATCAAGATTATCAGTAAACAGGAAGTAGATGAGTGACGAACTTGAAAAGGGGAGACACGGTACAACTCATCATACTTGAGCTTCAGACCAAATATCAATTCATTACTACATACACAAGCTGAGAATTCTTTGACAAAAAATTCAATTTATAGCTTCAATGAATAAAGGGCTACGCCGAGCGCAGCATGATACGACCGCAGCATGTCGACCACTGAAATTTCAACAAAAGTAGTTTAAAGTGAATGTGGACACAGTAAAGAGCTTGACACAATAATTAGATGGACACAAAAAGAAGCTAGACACAGTTATTAGCTAGAAACAAAATAGGGAAAAAACCCTTTTGATTACTTACTGATAAAAAACCGTAAGAGTTATGCAAAATATGTACTATCAACTAAAACTTTACATCCATAGAAATTCAAAGAAAAAATCCATCGAAATCTGATGAAAAATAAAGATATGACACATTTAGAAAAATTGCAATTTTGGCCCCTTTGACCCCTTGTAGCTCCGAAACAGTAAGAGCTACAAAAAATCCGTTGACATACTCCTGAAAGCTTATATCAAGAGGAATCCAAAGAAAAAAATCCCATCGAAATCCGATGAAAAATAAAGATTTGACATATTTAGAAAAATTGCATTTTTGGCCCCTTTGACCCCTTGTAGCTCGGAAACGGTAAGACCTACAAAAAATCCGTTGACATAATACTGAAGGTTAGCTCGAGAGGAATCCAAAGAAAAAAATCCCATCGAAATCCGATGAAAAATAAAGATTCGACATATTTAGAAAAATTGCATTTTTGGCCCCTTTGACCCCTTATAGCTCAGAAACGGTAAGATCCACAAAAAATTCATTGACATACTACTGAAAGCTTAGATCAAGAGGAATCCAAAGAAAAAAATCCCATCAAAATCCGATGAAAAATAAAGATTTGACATATTTAGAAAAATTGCATTTTTGGCCCCTTTGACCCCTTGTAGCTC
>MJUU01049761.1:86746-117255 GCA_002080025.1 Modiolus philippinarum
TTTTTTTTTGTGATTTGCCCCTGTTGGGCCCCATTTATCTCGTGAGTGGTACATGCTACGTGAAATCCGTTGGCATACTACAGATTGGAAATTTCCTCAGGAGCACACTGAAACAAACCCCATCAAAATCCAATAAATAATAAAGATTCTACAGTCAAATATGTGAAAACACCTCTTTTAACCCTTTTTTGGCCCCTAATTCTGAAATGGGTGGGGCAAAAACCTAATGGAAAAAAACGTTTCTCAAGAATGTTCCAAGAAACATCATACTAAGATTTGAAAACAATCCATCCACTAGAACCAAAGTTATGCTGTCCACAGACACGAAAATACCTAATTTTACCCCTTTTTGGCCCCTTTTTGCCTCTTTTTCAAAAACGGGTAGGGCAGGGAACGCGAAATTAAAACCCAGGCTTAAGCTTGTGCCAACAAACATCATACTAAAATTTGATAACAATCCGTTCACTAGAACTAAAGTTATGCTGTCCACAGACGCCGACGCCGACGCCAGCGCCATACCATAATACGACCGCAAAATTTTTGCGGTCGTATTAAAATATATTTTGGCTGCCAAAATGATGAAAACTATTTCCTGAAGGAGGCTTTCTGCCCCAAAAAATAATGTTAATTTTGAAAAAAAATATTTTGTTGATACATGTGAAAAAAAATTTTTTTTCGTACGAAGCGCGAAAAAAAAATTCTGTCCTGAAAAAACCATACCCCCCCCCCCTTTTCAGGTTAAATGGTCGGTCCACTTAGTAAAAACCGAGGAAAACCCAAGTTTCAACTTCTATTTCATAAACTAAAAAATTTGCAGAGACGAATAAATTATAGTATAAAGCTTGATTCGCGTAACTTGTAGTATAGCTACATTTTATTTTGGCATGATTTGCAGTCAAACTACTGGATTTTAACACCGAGATAGGGGATCTCTGTAATTCTAAGGCTCTCTCCGTTAAACACACTAATAAAATTATGGAATGAAATATTGTTTTTGCTTTTTGTCGTTATCATATTATGGTTTACTTGCACTGCTAGAATAACCTATTACTGTCTTCTGAAGTGCATACGTTTGTGTGTTTGTATGTTTGAATAGAGTTTAACGCCACTTTCATCAGCATATAAAAGCTATATCGTGGCAGTCAATTTTAGCGGCGGAGGAAGCCGGAGTATCCAGAGAAAACCATCAACCTCAGGCAGAGATACCGATAAAATACATCCTAGAAAATGCAACTTTTTTATATTTTTCTTTAAATTTGCCAAAATCAATTATTTTACCACATCATTCTATTGGCTTTTCAATCTTGGACCTTTCGATTTACGGATATATAGTATATTATGATTAAAATTGAAAAAAAAATTATGTGCGTCTGTAGATTTAAGCTTACCTGCCGTGTTTAGTTAAATGTTTACTTCCATAATGATTTCTGAAAAGTAAATAAAAAAAATATTAAAACATCACAAAAATATCACAAGATATTAAAAAACAGAAACTGGTTATAGGAAAAATTATACAAAACCAAAAGAAAACATATGGTAATAAACGATTACAAAGACACTCTGATCTTCTCTGGAGGTTTACCTACTTAGGCCACACCAAATTAATTAGTTGTTCTTTGAGATTTTGGCCAAAAAATTTGGGGCGAGCGAGCGAAATTTTCTTTTTTAATTTTAAATTTTTCGCTTCAAATATTCTTGAATTTAAGAGCGAGCGAATTTTTTTTTTTTTTTATTTTTCCTTTCCGGCATTTCAATATTGTTTAAAATGTGTGCATTTGAACCTGCATAACAACTGATATTCAACCTCTAGACTTAAAAGGTCATTATTGAACTAATAATAATAGAGTTTTATCATTCAGTCCAACAAATTGCCTTGAACAAACTAAGTTTTGTAAATTGCTTGCCTTTAACAACAACTTTTTCACATTCTGACCTTCTGTTGCATGATAACTATAGTAACAACTATATGATGTTAAACAGTACACTTTTCACATATTGATCCCTAACTAGTCTATCAAAGAATTGTGTAAAGTTCATTTAGATGTAGATGGTCATTAGAAACCATTTAAGATGTACTAAAAGTAAGAAAAAGAAAAAAAAAACAGACTGGCAAATTCTAATTGATAATTACATGACTATATGTTGCAGAGTTGGTCAGTAGTTGGTCAGTATCTGGCAGTGATTATCTTAAACTGGTGCTAGAACATTCATTATTTCCCTTGATATTTTTTATGAAGTCTTAGAAATATTCCACCGTAAATGTTCCAAGTCGTGTTTTTCATATTCATGTCCAAATATTATAAGTTGCATAACAAATGAAGGCTTATGTTATAGGACTAGTCATTTCACAAACTGTTCTTTATTTACCCAAGTCATAGAAAAAATAGAAAAAAATGATACGTGCAAAACACGAATTCAATGAATGTTGAAAACAATGGAAATGTCACGCAGTAACCCAGTCGTTATAAGAACTTAAGTACCACTCAAGTGTTTGTGAAAAAGAATTAGACGGGAGAGCTTAAATAATTCCAGTTGGATGCCTCACAACTATTCATATTCGTTTTCGAGATCCTTTCATTCCCGGAATGACGTAACATCTTTTATGACGTTCCCGGCATTTTCAGGTTCACATACATTTCCGGTTTATTGCATTTCCAACACACACTTTGTAAATTCGTCAAAGAAATGCTATCGAATTTGTACATTAAGGGATTTTTACTTTCCCTGTGAAGATGAGTATTTGTTTTAAATGACGTGATTTTTATTTGAACATTTTTAAAGACATTTGTTCCAGTAAAATCGACGCAAATGAGACGAAATTTAAGTTCACTTCCAAACATAAAAAATCTTGTGTTATTCTGCAGACAGTGCAGTCGTGTTACCACGGTTCTTAACTTCAAACTTTGCAATAAAATAGAATGAAAATTTAACCACTGTTTACAACATTCTGTAAGTGGAACTTGTCAAGTAAGATATTGTTATTTACAGTAAGTACAAAGCGGAAGACGTCAAGCACCGCAACGTCACTATTATCACGTGACAAAGTGCTAAGATAAGTATGTTATCCCGTAGTAGATCTGTATCTCGAAAACGCCGTGTTGGAAGTGTATGAAACCCGGGTATGACTCCTTTCCCAAATCATTTTATTGCGGCCATGTCATCTGAATCAAATAACGCTTAACTACACTGCTATTTTCCCTGTTTCGAACGCATAATTGACACAGATTCATTTTTATAATTTTGGAATCAAGTTCTTGGAAAACTTTAGTTGATTTCAACGTGCGAGATTTTAATTTTAATTTTTTTATTTTGATTTTGGAAATTTAGGAGCGGCGAAATAATTTTTATATTTAAATTTTTATTTTGCTAATTTAGGAGCGGCGTTTCCAAAGAACTACTAATTAATTTGGTGTGGCCTTATATTAGTTTATTAGTTGTGGATGCTTCACATACAAAGATTATCCACCCTATACAATAAATTGATACTTGGAAGTGAAGTTTAATGTAAATCAACCATGCGGTGAATGTACGTCACAGTGACCTAACCATGACTGGATGCTAACCTACCACCAAAGATGAGTGCATGTGCAAGGCTGAATGGTCTTAACATGTTTATAGCAACTGAGATATGAGCTCGGACGTTAACTTGAATGTTAGCCGATCATGCATCGCGTATGCATAAATATCGAAGGTAAGGTAATCATACCGTATACAAGGACTAAGATTGAACTTGGCCGAACGTTAACATGAATGTTATAATATCCGATCAAGCGGAAAATGTAGGTCAAATTGACGCTTTCTGGTCTGGATACTGACTTTTTGGCAGAGATGCATGCATATGCAAGGGTAGACGATAGTTTCATGTATACAATTCATGTGGTTTCTGATCTGTTTACTGAAAATACGCAATTCTTTCATTAGTATTTTTGTATTTTCTTATATTCACTCACAACATTAATTGTCGTAAGAGATGTCTTTTAACTAGTATTTGAATAATCCTGTAATTTGTCAATATATATATATATATATATATATATTGATTCTCGCACATTTCTAAGGAACATACGTGGAGATATTAGTTTGGTCTCGTCCGACTGTCTGTCTTTCCGTTAGTTTAACCTTCTAATTGGAACTCCTCGAGACTGTTAAAGTCTTATCATATGTAGCATTGTTCCTTACTATCTGTACATTTGCAATAAGGTTTTGAATTTAGACCTATGTTCAAGGGTACCTATTTTCGGACCGGAAAATGGTCAAATTATAAAAATGTGCTTATCAGTGGACTCCTTACGTTCTGGTCTCGGTAATAAGAATAATTTCCGCTGCTCAATTGGTTACAAATTGGGCCGAAAATGAGAAAAAAAAAACTTCATCTTCTTATTCTGACTGAAAACGATGATGGATGATCCATCATTCTAGGAATTAAAACGTAGTGTGATTCCCACTTTGGTAAATTTCCTGAAAATCACAAAGACCAACATCTTTTGAAATCATAAATGAAACCACATTTTTGATAAACTGTTTAATAGGAATATATATATATTTCAAATATAATACGATTGAAATTTCGGAAAAACATGCAATCGCATATGGCTGTGATAACATGTGGCAATAATATCATGCATATCAAATATATGGCGATTCCAATATTTGTAAATCCTGGAAGTCTCAAAGACCTATTCCTTTTGAAATTCTAACATGTAACAATTACTTATTAGGTTTTCATAGTAATTATTTCACTTTTTGTAAAATGAGAAGTGTTGAGATTGTCATCGTTTCTGACGGCGTCACTTCTAGTTTATCTCAATGAGAAAATTTGATTCTGATATTTTAAAGGGACATGTAATATCGTAGTTAAAATGGCAATTTCGACAACAGATTTCTCATTTCAACAAAAGAGATGCTTTATTTCAATAACAAAATGCAAGACTTTCGAGCTGGAAACTTCTCCGAGTTAAAGGCAGAAATGAGTGTCTCAATAGCAGTTAGTACGATAGAACTTCTTTTTCACTTAGAACCAAAATTGAGATTTCTATTCATTGTTTAAGACCTTTTTTATATTAATTGCTGTTGAACTACTACAAAATATTCCGCAATGGAAAGGTATGTTGGTGTGCAATAAAACCGGATTTCTTTGAAATGCTCGTAACAAATCAGGACCATTGTGAGTGACATTTTTTCCGGTGGGTTTGTATCTGTATCAGCTAGTGATTATTTTGCCCCCCCCCCTTAAAAACAGGAAAATGAACCTTGAAAATGCAACTAGAGGCTCTCAAGAGCCTAGCTGTATACCTTACCTGGTCCATGGCTGACATCAACTGCAACCCAAATTACCTCAAGTGTCTCATTTTCTAGAAGTTTCAAAGGAGAATATCTTAGAAGTGTTTTCACCATAGGGTCCAATGTTAAACAATGGCCCCCACTGGCGGCCATCTTGGATGAGGTGCAGACTTGTCAGTTTTATTTTTTTAAGAAGTCCATTAAAGGCCTATTGTGACCAAGTTTGATTCCACCTGACAAAGTAGTTTCAGAGAAATGTCTTTGAATGTGTTTTTCCCAAAGGGTTCAATGTTAAACTATGTCCTCCGCTGGCGGCCATCTTGGAATAGATGCGGACATACAAAAAAAAATTCTTCAATGGGAACCAACTATGGACAGTTGTCAACAAGTATGGTTCCAATTGGGCAAGTAGATTCAGCGATTTCTATGGTAATTTAAAGCCCACTATACATTACAACCCATTTCAGACCATCATTTAAAAAAATGGGCAGGGGTTCCTCTTATAATCCAGGTAACACATATTGCTGAAATCAAACACTCCAAGTTCCCCTCTCCATAAAAAAAAAAATTGGCAGGGGTTCATCTTATATTCTAGTTTATACATATTTCTAAAATGGTGATGAAAATATGGAGCACAATACATTTTTTTCAAAGATTCAGTGTTCTGGTTTGGTTTCCATGGAAACTGAAAGATCCACTATCCGTTACAACCCATATCAGACCACCATTCAAAAAATTGGGCAGGGGTTCCCCCTTAAAATGCAAACAATATGTATTACTGAAATCAAAGCATTCCAAACCCCCCTTTAAAAAAAACAAAAAAAAAGACAAAAAAAAAAATTGGCAGGGGTTCCCCTTATAATCTAGTTATACATATTTCTGAAATTGTAAAGAAAAATATGTAGCAGAATACATTTTCTTCCAAAAATTCGGTGTTCTGGTTTGGTTACCATGAAAAACTGAAAACTCTATCATCCGTTACGACGCATTTGAGACCACAATTCAAAAAAAAAAAAAAAAAAATGGACATGGGTTCCCCCTTATTATCTAGGCAATTCATATTGCTAAAATCAATAATTCATCTTTGAGTTTCCAGGAAATTTACAAAATCGGAATGCATTTTATTTTCATTCAAGATTTTATTCTAAATGGACATTGCAGAAGACTTTTAGAAAATATTTATTCTCTCCCTTTTTTATACCTCCGCTTTAGCGATCATTGTGTCCGTTTGTCCGTCTGTCTGTTCGTTTGTTATTCTGTCCGCCATAGGGGTACACACTTCGTGGCGACAACCCCTCCTAGACCACTCAGTGGAATTCAATGAAACTTTCAGAGAATATTCAGTACATGTTGCCAATGTGCACTATCTATTTAAAAAAATGATTTTTTTCTGGATTTTTTATTTCTTTATTTTTTTATTTTTATTCAAATTAGGGAGCGGGGGTATGTATTTTAGTGAGCTTTGCTCACATTTTTCTAGTTTAATTTTAACTTTTCATTATCTTATTTTTAAGTTTATGGCACCCCTAAAAAGCGTGTTGGTGTACATATTTAGAACTATTAAATGAATTGAACATATAGTAATATAAACAGTACTTTTGTATGAACAATAAGTCCTTTTTATCCATTTTTTGTAATCAAATAATACCAAGCATAGGCTTTAATTCCCGATTTTAATGAAATGTTTAATTTTTCTCTATTTTTAGAAGTTGTGATCTTGACTTTTGTCGCACAAACCTCAAAATCATAAGGGTTCCTCCTCTAATCATTAGTCATGCTTGTGCAAAGTTTCCTTTACATTTGATATGTTGTTCTCAAGATATCATGTGGAAACCAACAGTAGGTTGACACCCAGACACCATTAATCAATTTATAAGTTCCACTTTGTCCCAACTCGGCTAAAAAAGTAGTCCTCGACATAATGAATTTTTTTGCATTTATATCAGCACCTCTTTTTCAAATCGTTTTTTGAAATATAAGGCAGAATGTATACAATTATAAAAATTTTACCAATAAAGGGCAATAACACCTATATCTGTATTCAGATTTTCTTCAAAATTTCCAGGTGGTAGATCTTGATATGCTGAATATTTTTGCAATTATTTTATAGTTGACGTTTCTTTGATAAAAAATATTAAAATTTTGAAAAATCTGCGGGAAAAGGGCAATAACTCCATAACTGGTAATCCCGATTTGCTATTTCTAGTAACGACAGCCACGTTGTTTGGTACTCCGACTCATCGGACACATACCCCGATAATGATTCAGGTCAAGTTCGGATAAAATTGGTTCATCGGTTTCAGAGGAGAAGATTTTTTAAAAATTTTACGACGGACGGACAGACTACGGACGCCAAATGATGGCAATAGCTCCCATATCCCTCAGGTAATCCAAAAATGCAAAAATATCGAAGTTGCATACTAAACGGCAAACTCAGTTATGCAGTCTAGTAACTAAATGAAATGTACACCGAAATAGGATCAAATAGGTCTTTAAATGATGTCCGTTGTTTGATTAATCCTTCATTCCCTATATTCTTACAGCCAGAAAAATTTGTTGACTAATGAAAGAAATGCTAAGCACCCCTTTTCCTTAGCAAGTCCCCTACGTCCTCGGTTTTGAACATCAATTTGTGTACAAAATTTTAAGTCCAGTCTATTGATGTACACTGCCAATTCTCTTGTTTTTCGTATGAAAAGGTCTTTTTGGCGAAATTCGATGTATCCTTAAACCGAGTTGTTTTTTTTTTCAATGAATAAGGTATTTAGTTCTGTACAATACTTTACAAGCACTATAATGTGGGGAAGAAAGAATGGTCTATGCGTGAGAATACATAGGTTTGCACGCATTATCTCCCTTTATACAGTCGGCGTTAGACGCACTTTTTATAGGTAAGCACGTCCGTTGACGAAATATACTTACCTTTTCCATTGTAAATCTGTAGGTCATGAACCTAAAAAAAACAATAACTTAATTCAATATCCAATGAACAAATTCTACATCTCACACGTGAGAATAATAAGTTTAAGTAAGATGTAGTCGTAATTCAATATATGCCTTTTCAGAATGATACAATTCCGACTGATTGAAAAAGATACATTTTCAATCGATCTGATACAATCGATTTTAAAAAATCTAATTTCGAGTGATTGGATATTGGTCAAGATAGAGAGTTTACATCATTCGTGGAGATATGCTGTCGATTTTTAGGTATACTTGTAATAGGACAGAGACATATAATTAATTATATGTCTCTGAATAGGCCAAATAACTTAATTATTACATCATGATGCATATTGTGGACCCCCATTGTGGAATAACTATGGCAGCATTCCTTATTTTATCAATAGTCCACGATAGTCATTCAATAAAATAAAACTGATTAACATAGACGAAAATGAGATTCGGTATTACAGTAAAGCGGACCGCAATACTCCCGGATATAACTCCAGATGAATATAGCAGACGCCGCATATTAAGTTGTTGCCCTTTACATGTCATGTGACTATTGATTTTTATTGCAGCTAACACACGTATAAAATTAAATACACAAAGAAATGCGAAAGGCTACCTAAGGTGAAAATTCAATATAATCTTTACCCAAGTAGTAATGATATGCTAACTTGCCGTTGAGTATGTTATATATATATATATATATATATATATATATATATTACCTTACTTTATTTTTTATACTCAAGTACAAACTAGCTGGTCACAAGGAAGGGGTGCGGATCCGGACCTGTGAGGTATTCTTCCTTTTAAGGGCGTGTTTTATAACTTTAAAAATCCTAGAGAAAAATAACTTTCAAACCCCCAATGTTTTAATGAAAATATCACCGCGATACCGTCCAGAAAAATGCAAATCCTGGGTACCATTAAGGGTTAATCCCAAATTCCCGCCGAGTGAAACAACTGGGTCCGACTTCCCGAAGTCCTGCTCCTCTATTTCTTTCTAATATGTGGCAATGGTGCTGTTCCAAGTATTGTGTAGCCGAATGTATGACATTGATCAGTGGAGGATCCAGGGGGCGGGAGCGGCCCCTTAGATTGAAAAATTAAATTCCAAATGGGTTTTCGAAAAAATGGGTTCCGCCCCTGCCCCCCCCTCCATTTTTGCAAAATTATGCCCCTAACCCCTTTAAAGATAGTCTGGATCTGCCGTAAATATCTTATCAGTGAACACGGAGTCGACAACAATCAACTGAACAGGTTGATTTGCATATGTATGACGTTCTAACTATGGGGACTTTCTCAAAACTAAAGGAAGCATACTGACTGACAATAATTCAAATTTATGGGCAAATCCAAGGAAATAATGGCATAGTTTTCATTAAATGTTTTGTAAAATGATTTAATCATTTACACACAATATTGACACTGTCGGTTTTTATTATATCAACTTATCAAACTAATGACCTACAGCAAAATGCAACATCGACGTAATTACTTAACAAGAGAAGCACGTTTCTAAAGAGTAATGGAGGCTTTTATTTATGTCACACAAATTAATTTATAATTTGATTTACACAAATCTTACGTTTTATAATTCTGAAAATTTTTACAATGACCTACTTTCCTATAAATAGATACACTGTAGACCACGTGGTACAAATAAGATTGGAATATTTCCTTGTTTCTATCAGATCATTTTATCGCATCAACGTGACCCACGTGAATACGATCGTCTGTTTTAAAATTGTACATATTAAGTTGTTTATAAGCCCCGCCTAAGATAGTAGAGGGGGGATATAGTGTTCGGTTGTGTCCGTCCGTCCATCCCAAGCCAGGTTTACCCTCGGGTTGAAGTTTTTTTTCTGTGAAGGATGTATGCTATTATCATGAAACTTTGTATAAATACACATTTTAAACAAAAATCATTAAAAAAATTTATCCCCGCTACCAACTTCATGCTTCACTGATCATGGGAAAAAAGGGGGATAGTATGAGGTTTCCCTTAGGTTGAAGTTTTTTTTTCTGTGAAGGATGTATGCTATTTTCATGAAACTTTGTATAAATATACATTAGGGTATAATTAAACAAAAATCATAATACAAATTTATCCCGGCTACCAACTTCATGCTTCACTGATCATGGAAAAAAAGGGGGATACTATTAGGTTTACACCCTTAGGTTGAAGTTTTTTTTTTTCTGTGAAGGATGTATGCTATTATCACGAAACTTTTTAAAATATACATTAGGGTATAATTAAACAAAAATCATAATAAAATTTGATCCGGGCTACCAACTTCATGCTTCACTGATCATGGAAAAAAGGGGGATAGTATGAGGTTTACCCTTAGGTTGGTTTTTTTTCTGTGAAGGATGTATGCTATTATCATGAAACTTTATATAAATATACATTAGGGTATAATTAAACAAAAATCATAAAAAAATTTATCCCGGCTACCAACTTCATGCTTCACTGATCATGGAAAAAAAGGGGGATACTATTAGGTTTACACCCTTAGGTTGAAGTTTTTTTTCTGTGAAGGATGTATGCTATTATGAAACTTTGTATAAATATACATTAGGGTATTATTAAACAAAAATCATAATAAAATTTGATCCCGGCTACCAACTTCATGCTTCACTGATCACTTGAAAAAAGGGGGTAGTATGAGGTGTATCCTGTACCCTTAGGTTAAAGTTTTTTTCTGTGAAGGACGTATGCTATTATCATGAAACTTTGTATAAATACACATTAGGGTATAATTAAACAAATTTATCCTCGCTACCAACTTCATGCTTCACAAAAATCATAACAAATATTTACCCATGCCACCAACTTCATGCTTAATTGATCATGAAATATGGCATTGCTCGAAATAGGTGTGAGGCGGGGCGTTGTGTCCGTTAGACACATATTCTTGTTTGTCAACATTTTGTTGCATTACCAGAACCTCGTATGTTAATTACATGTTTCACAGCAATTACATTTATGGTGAACTTAGTTTGTCAGGTGTTTTTAACACGTAGACATTCCATATCAATTTAGAAAGATCACTTAACATCTTCAGACCGTGTGTGGTTGGAAGCGGCAAATAGTACCAGAGGGTTCCTGGTCCAGTGCTAAAAAAGAACTTGAGGTGTACTCCTACGACGTAAGTGGTTGAAATTCCGTTCCTCCATACTCCGTTAGGATGGCATATCAGAAAAAAGTAGCTTGCCATTCACCTCTAGCATTGCTGGAGTACTTGAGGTGTACCTTATCAATTGTCAGCTGACAATAACTATAACAACCATTCAGTGATAAATATGTCCTCCCGTCGGCTCAATGTTTTATTATTATATATTGTGTGTGTGTGTAATAATAAGAACTTTCTTTGTAACAAATAACTAACTCCGTGTCCCCTATTTTGTTAATCTCCCCAATCTTTTTACAATTTCATTTTGCATGACTGAGCCCTTCGCCTCAATTGTCACAGAATATTCTTTTACATCGAGGGATATCGGTAACTACACTACTATTATGCCGGAAGACCCTTCTTCGTATTTCCCTCCCCGGTGCTAAGTTTTGCGTTTCTGTTAAAAAGTTTATATATATTAGTGCATACATCCTAGTTAGTAATACCGGATTCATCAACAGTTTAGGACCCATGACCTACATTTTACGCTAGAGTGATTTTTGTTTAATTTTGCGATTCAGTCCATACCTCAACAACACTAAGCATCATACCACAATGATGTTTAATCAAATTAATTTCCTTGATTTGATGAATATTACCCAATTCACTGACAATGCATTATCTATATTTTACGCTTGAGAGACTTTTATTTTAAAATACATTCTTAACAACTTTTCATGTTATCACAATGATGTTGAAATCAAATTAATAACCTTGATGAGTGCTATATCCAAAATCAGTGACAATAAAGGGGGTTCAACCTACATTTTACGCTTGGGCGACTTGTTAAAAGTTTGTTTTAAAGTTCTCAATTCAACACAACACCATAACACTTTATGCCATGAAATGAGGACTAAACAATTCTTGAACAATTTTGGTGACTTTGAAATACATTTTATACTTGAATGACTTTGCTATTATTATTATTATTATTTTTTGCATTTAAAACCATTCCTTACTTACCGTATGAGAACAACAGCGATTATTGGTACTAGGACTGTTACAGCATTTAACTGGTACAGTATATAGAAAACTTGGTACTAGCTTACAGTTCAATGCTTTTCTCCATAGACGGTACTGCACTCAACAGTATTCTTCCAACATATTATTTTCATAGAAACCTCTATTTACAAAATGAAATGATCGTAATTGTACCAAGACTACAAGACGTTATCTCGTTGCTTCACGAGAGAAAAAAGTGATTCTCCACGATTTCGAGGTCATTTAAAAAGTGGAAAGCAGGAAAATTCCACATTATTATATCGGAGGAGATCTTGCCTTGCACTGGACACACAGTGGTTTGTAAATATTTTGTAACAGATGATAAAAAGGAGCGGATCCTAGAAATATGAAAGGGGGGTTTCCAATTAAGAGAGAAGGAAATTTCACCGAGCGGAGCGAGGCGCGAAAATTTTTGGGTTATTTCTGAGTAAAACACCAGGATATTAATTTAAAAATGCATGATTGTCCAGAAAACAAGATGTGTTTTGTGAAACACTTATGCCCCAGAGTAGAAGTAAAGAAGAAACATTTAGCAACTTTGAACAATGAATGTCCTTCTGACAAAATAATTTGTAGAAATAAATTCTGGTATTAACTGAAAAGTTTAATCACATCAAATGATGATTGCAAGTGGATGCAAACACAGAAGTCACCCAAATGAACCCCTCCAATCATTATCCAAGCATTATTAAGAAAACAGTTTTCACACACCCCCTCCTTTTTGGAACATTTATAGTCAACTCATTGCGTTCTGTCTATCAGTGTTATCAGTACTTTGATTACACCAGGGATCAGAGAAGAAATGAAATAATAGATATTTTTAATAACATCCATCATCATTGATATATATATAATTCATATATAAATACCTGTAAAACGAAAGTGGATAAATGAAGAAAATATTCTGAATGATTTAAAAAATCTTTTTTACATAAAAAAATCTATAGATATCAAGAAACATTTCATCATAAATGAGTTTAATTTCTATATCTATCTATATATATATATATATATATATAAAATAAAACAAAATATAATTTCATTTTCTGGTGAAATTTTACCGGAGAGTCACATGCCAAGGTCAAGGTCACGAGGTCAAATATTCTGGTACCAACTGAAAGGTCTCTCAACAAGGAAAACACATGCAAACTATGAAAGCCCTATCACTTACCATTTAAAAGATATGCTCAATGTTACAGTTTTTATGCAGTTGTTCACAGGCCAAGGTCAAGGTCACAAGGTCAACTATTCTAGTACCAATTAAAGGTCTTGCCACAAGGAATGTACATGCAAAATATGAAAGCCGTATCACTTACCATTTAAAAGATATACCCAATGTTAAAGTTTATTGTTTTTTTCAAAAAGTCCATCACATGTCAAGGTCGAGGTCCAAAATTTTGGTATCCTTTGAAAGGTCTTGCCACAAGGAATACACATGCAAAATATGAGAGCCCTATCACTTACCATTCAAAAGATATAGCCAATGTTAAAGTTTTTTTGTGGACAAACAGACAGACAGACAGACCAAAAACTATATGCCCCCCCCCCCGAATCTTCGATTCACGGGGGTATAAAAAGGGGGTTCCAACTCCGGAACTCCCCTCCGGATCCACCATTGCTCTCAACCGGAAGCTGACTGATTATTACAGTAAAATAATACCTTTTCAACAGTCGCATATATTGTTTCCACTATGATAATGACCTCATCTATTCACACTTGTTAAAATGTTTAAATAACCCTTAAAAAAATAATTTCAATTGCCTGTCTTTGAATTTTTAGGGTACATGGTTTTCAAGTAAACCGGACGCGAAAGAATGACATTTCTTCGAACGAAATTGTTTCACTACAACTAAAAGTGCAAAGAATTCCGATACTATACTCTCAAGTAATAACTGTTTAACGATATCCCAAAAAGGGAGGACAAAAACATAAAAAAGGTTTTGTTAGATGACTTAGATGTACAAAAATGGGAATTCTTGTGTACGACGTACGTTTCAATATAAAAAGGTCATGTATGTCACAAGTGAGGCTGTTTAGAGGGGTCCCAATATCCCGTATCCCAGTAAGTCTGGACGAAAATATCCCTTTGAAAATCGAAGATATCCCATTAATTATTGAAATATCCCATTTTCCATAGTCAAAATATCCCCTTTCCCAGTACTTTTTGTCTCGAATATCCCATATCCCATTATACCCTAAACAAGCCTCACAAGTTGAACGAAATTAACCAGTTCTTTGAGGGTTAGCAGTATTCTGGGATCCAGGAGGCTCATCCTCCGAAATAGCTACGGGTAACCAGAGACATTTAATGTTAAATACGTTATGCATTTTGTATATTGATGTCTCTGGTGGCAAATCTCATCATTTCCACATTACACCTCATCACAAAGTGAAACAAAAGGGACTTGCACCCGGCCTAGAAAAAAAACTGTTTACTATCAAATATGAATTTCGGAGAAATTTGATAATCAACATTTTTTTTTCTCTGAGATTCATATTTGATAGTAAACATTTTTTTCTAGGCCGGGAGCAAGTCCCTGTGGTAAACAGTGCAACTGGCCCTGCTTTGGATATACAAAATTTGTAGAGTCCCTAATACTGATCTGAACACCAGGTCGGACTTTCACCTCGACTTGAATATTAGCTGGTTGTCCTTTTTATCAACTTGATGCACAAGGACTTGCTCCCGGTCTAGAAAAAAAATTGTTTACTATCAAATATGAATCTCGGAGAAAAAAACACTTCTCCGAGATTCACATTTGATAGTAAACAATTTTTTCTAGACCGGGAGCAAGTCCCTGTGCTTGATGTCATATGCAAAGACCACTTATCTCTTTATGAATCCTGAGGTCAATCGGCGAAAACTGCATGACGCTGAGAAATCATAATGTGACCAGGAAAATTCAACACTGAACTGGAAAAACTAATTTCATTTACATGACAAGCATATTCAATGCATATAAGCACGAAATTATGCATGGATGCAAACAACCAGTGGCTAAGTAGCCCAGTGCCCTAAAAATTATGCTCGACTACTTAACATTTTAAATAGGAACCCAGTTGTCTCTTGAAATTTCTTCAAAGTGTGGTTAGATATCTGGCACTTGATGCTGGCCATTGCTGGGTACTAAAAGATTCTTCAAATTTCATGCTGAGCAAGCAAACTACTAAACATTTACATTTCTGAACCCAACAGCATGTAAAAGTAAATTCATATTTGGTGCATATCTTCCTGATTATGTTGATTTCTACGACACAAGGAGGTAGAAAGGAAAAATACACTAACTGCACTTCATTCCGTCCGACATGGTTATTCAACATTTATTCAAATATATCTACCCATCTTCAAATAATTGATGATATGTTTAATTTTAAGTAAAGAAGGGTTCCATTAATTAAAGATATAGGCATTTCAGTTGAAACTGTGTGTATCTTTAAATGAATTGCACCTATCTTTAATAGGTCCAATTGAGTTATACCCATCTTCAATTGAATTGAATTTCCAATGAATGAAGGACATGTTGCATTTATACTTATCTGTAAATGAATTGAAGAAAGGTTTAATTCTGCTAATTTGAACCATGGAAGTATCTTTAATTCATTCGTATATAGATACAACTGAATTTAACCTATTTTTAATTCGTTTGAAGATGGGTGCAAATTCGTAGATAGGTACAATTGAATCAAACCTATCTTTAATTCGTTTGAAGATAGGGTGCAAATAACAAAATACCGAGGTTCTGCATATGCGCATTTTAACAACTTATGTCTCATCAGTGCAGATCAAATCAAAACATTTGAAAATCCATGAACAAATTACCAATAAGATCTACATGTAAATAGGAAAGACAAATTCAGCAAAGGACAGAGCTATGCAAGAGGGAGATACTCCTTAAGTTTTGAATTAATTACAATGGAATTAAACCTATTAAACCTATCTTCAATTATTTGAAGATGGGCAGAAATATTTGAATATATGTTAATTTGGCGTTTCATAATGGTTCCCTAAGGTATTTTGGTTATATGTGGATTAAATACCTCAGGGTATATATATATATAGTTTTTGCATTCTAAAATGAATGTTAGTGGTGGAATAAATAGACTGTTATACAAACACTGATCAGATATGGAAATAACCATTCTGTGACAGCATTTCATTTCCAATTCTGTTAATGATATTTGTCACATGTCTTCCTGCATTTTTAACCCATCAATGAAAAGAAAAACATGATTATTTTGTTCTATTAAAAAAAAAAAAGAAATACGATTAACTGCTAAATCTTTCTATCACAACTATAAAGTTGTCATATACCAGTACCCATAACATATTTTATGCCCTTTTAGAAACCTAAATATTAATTTACATTTAAACAATACATAATACATGTAACTTTAAAATTCACAATAATATGGATAAAATGAGCCAAACAAACAGCATGCATGGTTGACATTTCAGTCATTTCCACTGTCAATTAACTGATATGACAAAATTTATTTCATTAAGTTGAACAACAAAGAAGAAGGGTTATAAATGTTCACCTTAACTTACACCTGACATATGTACATATGAAAATCACAAAAGTGATGGACTATAAAGCACTTTTTAAGCGATTACTTATTTAAAAATCTGGCTTTGGTAGCTTAATCTAAACATCTCAATACCAAACCTAAGTGTTAATTAGGTTCTGAATTTCCACAAATAGTACAGATCCCACAGATATCATCGACATGTATGCATGCATCCCTATATCAGAGCATCAAAAAATAAATAAAAAGTCATGTGTATTTCTCTACAGATCAATATACATGTAATTGCTTGGCATGTTGTTTTGACATTTGCTGTGAAATTTTCAAAATCTATGATTTTATCCATTTTAAATTCAAGCAGAATTTGTTTATGCCTACTGACTCATCTCGGTTTAACAATGAAAGGATTTGGATTAACAAAAACTACATACAGCTAAGCATTGTAAAACCAAGCTACAGAACTGCTTTCATTGTTGTTCTTTATCATGATGTCACCATGATGCCTCTAACAATGCTCACACCTCATAAGTTCAAAACAACCCCCTTGGTTGTAGCATTTGATATATACTCTTTATCAATGCTTCTTCTGTGTCAGCATATACATGTACATAATTATACAGGTATAAACAATCAGTGGATTAGTTTAAAATTATTTATCAATATTGAGTCCATTCTTCTCAGTGCTAGTGACTTTTGAATTAAAGGGGCAGCTAGGTGCTAAAGACGTTAAAATGATAAGATATTTGCTAAGTTTTCAACCAATTTTGGACTTGTATTTTTTCAATATGAAAAAAGGTATTTTCTTATTGAATCATTGTTTTGACAACACTGTCAACAGAAAAAGAAATGTTCCTCTTCTACAACAGTGTTTGAAACTAAATTGTAATGTATCATATACACCTTTTACTTGTTTTTATATTAGGTTTCAGTTAATTTAATGCCAAAGGTATGCTAGCAATTTTGGAAAACAGCCACCTTTTTGATGTTGAAAATGGAAAATGCTAAGCCTTTTTATTTTGGTCAAGTTCTTACTTTCAAAATGAAGATTGACATAAATACAGCAATACTAATACAGAATGCTTTTATTAAAGGCTCTTCTAAATATTTTTTCCCTTTTTAATGCAAATTAAATAACACAATATTCATACAAGTATAATAAAATGGTTGGGATACACAGATTTCTTTTTCATTTTTTCCATATAAAAGCCAATTTATCTTTCATTTTTTGTGATAAACTTTTTTTCTATTACAAGAATCATACATATAAATCTTCAGACTTTAAAAAAATCAGTTTTAAATAGATATAAACTTTATATATAAAAGAATAGCAAATTTAATATATTATCACCATACATGTACATGTATCTAAAATAAACTATTTGTGACGTATCACCTGTTTAACCACTCTTCTTGACATGTCTTGAAGAGTAAAAAATATGAAGATGGCAAACATGACAAACCCAAAAAGACATAACAAACTAAATTGAATGCGCTTAAAATAAGATAATTTACATTTATAAGTTCTCAGAGCCAGAATAATTTCAAACTGGTAGTAGGTAGTGGTTTAAAAATGTAATTAAACAAAAAGATTTCTTCACCAGAATGTTTATACTGAATAAAGAGGTAAGAACATTTCTGTGATATAATTGCCTTTATAGGGAACAAAAGGTAAAATGTCTGTTTTTTTTCATATTTTATATCTGTTGAAGAATACATGACTACATGTAGCTAAAAATGTACTCTTAAAGTCAGTTGTTTAAATCTACCCGATTAATTTACATGCAAATGCAATGAATTAATTACAAAAAAAAACAATCTCAAAAACACAATATAATTCGAGAATGATGCAAGTGTAAGCGTACGCCAATTTATTCCTGGTGTATATCTTCCAGATTATGTTCTTCTAAGAAAAAATAATGTCAGATATAATTTTCAATGCTTCTTAAGGTATTTTGGTTGTGGATTAAGTTATGTGTTCTGGAATGAATGCATGTTTTTGGTGGAATAGAGACACTTTTACACGAATGAATATTCCGTTTCATGTTGAGAAATTTTAAAACATAATCAGTCCATTTTTATTTATTTTTTTTTTAACATTTGATTTTAATAATTCAAAGCTTTAAATCCAAGTAAAAATTCAATTAAAAAAAAACAATCACTGGTTGGATAATGTGATCATTGAAGCTGATTTCTTTCTTTTCCTTTTTTTTGCGAAAAAAACCTTTATTTTTTTTTTAACAAGATCCCTTGGTTACCTCAAACATTCCTAACCACGTGATTTCCTTCTATAGGGGTCGCCTCAGAGTAGACAACAAAATGGCAGACATGGAAGTTATGTGAACGTGATTGTATCAAACGTGCATTATTAAACCACTTAATTCATCTTATTTTTCGGGGTATGTTTGTATATTATAAACGAAAAATGTACTTTTACACTTGCAAAACGTAAATATTCATACAATAACATACAAATGTTTGTACTTGATAAGTGTCGTGTCGAGAGCTGATTTCTTTCATTACGGTTACGTTTTGAAAAAAGATCTTCTTCACTTACCACTTTAGACCTGTTGCATTTTTGTGTTTTTCTAAGATCGCTGTGTTCAGTTGGATTCGGTGGTCCAAAATGGCTACCCAAACCTTGCTTGCGCATGTGCAGTATGCAATATGCAAATGAGGTCATCAGCCAATGAAATTTGTACTTTTGAGGCCTAAAGGAGTGCCATTGTTATCAGAGTTTTGCCTTTAGGGACCAACCTGAGTAAAGGGAGCTGTATAGACGGGGAATCAAGGGAAAGTAACCGCTTAACGTCAACACAAAAAGGGGGGATGATGAATGTGGATGTACCCATCTTTTTAGATGCTGATAAATTGTTTCCACTTTTAGCTACACGTACATTGACTGGACTCGAAGGGTGCCCTTTGCGTCCTTGAAGTATAATCATGCATGTCATAGGAAGGTGTCCATCTTTTTTTTTTTTTTTTTTTNCCCCCCCCCCCCCCCTATTTTTGTCGTTGGATTTCGTTTGATAAATCGGCTTTGACTTTGACACTTTGATAATCACATTACGTATAGATTCTTCGATCAATTTATTACTAGGAAAAAAATATATCTTCCAAATTATGGGAATTAGCTGGCATCCGAATATTTTAAGAGTTGTCATATTTGCTTCCCATACAACGAAAAATTTAATCACGTCAGAGACATAATTATATGTCTCTGCGTCAAAGACAAGCCTCAGTGAACCGACAAGTTAAGTGATACTAAAACAGTGACATTCGATAAAATAATGTCAGCATATGTTTTGTTTACACGTCTTCATTTATCATCTTTATAGACAATTTTATTCAAAACATACGTATGATTTGTATGAAATCAGAAGTCCGTAGAATAGAAGTGAAACCAACGTGCTCGCTCGACTTAGACACTAAAACAGTAGTACTCAATAATGTAAATCCTATTTATCTCAATGTAAGGCGCCGTACATTTGCGTTAGATGAGTCATCAATGGGGTAATTAAAGGGTGTAACTGTTGATAGATGTGAAACGTAAATTATGCTTAATATTTGATACCGAATAAACCAATTTCAATTTAAATTGAATGATTAAAAAGCTAATGAAAAGAATCTTCTAATTAGGTATACTTCATTTTAAATGTCTATACACATATAGAGTGATATGGTGCGTCAACAACAAAAAGTAGGTCAGAAGTGTGTGATAGTATAGATCGTTTAATGAAGCTAAACATACAAAATACAATTGGAAATTAGCGCAAACTGCTTTTGAGGTCTGTGCAAATCTTGAATGAATACAACTAGACCGAATATGAAATCATAAACCCAAGATATTCTACAATCGATTGAGCATGACTGTTTATTTCCATGGTGAAAGGTTAAGGTCATTTAAATGTCAAATGACATTTTTTTTTCAAATAAAAAAGGGAGAGATCACCATTGAACACCTTTCTCCTCCCAGAATATATATTGCACTCACAAGCTCGTGCATATAAAATTCTACCCGTGGACAATATTCCAGCCCCAGCAATATACTATTGACAATCCCCAGTTTTTAGCTTATGTTGACACCATTTACCCATAACAACTGAAACTAAATAAGGCAAACAATGATTCTAAATACTGCCCTTTTCTGGATCTAAGTATCACCATTGGCTCTGGTAAAATAAAAACTAAAGTTTATGATAAAAGGGATAAATTGATTACTAATTTCCCCTTTCTTGACGGCGACGTTCCCCTAGCTCCATCCTACGGGGTGTATATATCTCAACTTGTACGATTCGCTAGCATTTGTTCCACCCTTGATGATTTTAATGAGAGTAACCTTACTCTCACATCCAAACTTTTACAACAAGGTTACAGATTTCATAAATTATTAAATACTTTTAAGAAGTTTTACAGAAGATATGAACATTTGATATCTAGATATGACGTGACTCGCAAACAGCTAATTACAAAGGGCATTTCTCATCCTCGATTTTATGGAAATGTTGTTAAAATGTCAAAAACTGATAAATAATCCAGAAAAACTGGGACGTAACATACATTCTTTACGTAATAGTGGATATCGACGAGATATTCTGAACAAATCCGTTAAATTGGCTTTGGATTCCTGTGACCAGAAGACACTGGCCTCTCACTGATACTGCCGCGATGTCTACTGAAATACATGAAGACTCTTTACCAAACCCTTCGGGGAGTTTTGGGATTGATTTTTCTTCCGTAGTGCGACAGTGTTTTACCAGCAGACTAGATTCCTTGAGCTAGCCGGCAGTTTAGCGGCGAGCATTCTTTGACCCTTCTTTCAAAATTACGTTTTGTCTTATGCTTTTTCTGTTCCAAGATAGTGGTCATTGAGTTAGTAGTCTACCTGTTTTGGGTTTTATTCGCATGTTTATGATACTATAGGGAAACGGGATAGAGAAAAGGGGGGTTTGGGTACCCATAAACCGGTTTAACCCTATCACTGGCTTTTGCTGGTGCCGGTACCAAGTCCGGCTATCCCGAGTTCCTATCGTTATTTATGTTTGTCTCTTGTTTTTCATTATTGTTTTTCTGGTGCAGTCTGCTTGTAGATTGTAGCATGTGATTGTAGTTCCTGGCCATTGTAGGTGTTTGCTGTTTTCCTGTTTTTGTAACTGTATTATCATCATCTGCCAAAATAATATGATACAAGACAAGATTTTAAATTTGAAAAATAGCATATATATTTTTCGCTTCCGCTAGACTCACATGGCGAAACCTATAAAGCATGAATGTAAAATCATATCCAGAAAAAAATAAACCATCTAAGGCACGGACCATTTGATTTTCGGGGGGAGGGGGGCCTGGTATTTTTTAGAAAAAAAAAATTCTGGCCCTGACTTTTGCCAAAAAAAAATTCTCTGGCCAGCATCTGGGTTGAAAAAAATAATCTGGCCCTGATCCTGTCCATTAGAAAAAAAGCAAAATTTTCTAGCATTGTGTATATGGGAAAAAAATAATCTGGCCCGCGAAGTGGGCGAAAAAAATTTCCCGACTCTGGTGAAAATCCCAGGCCCCCCTGAAAATCAAATGGTCCGTGCCTAAACTATGATAGTATGATTTGAAAGAGGGGAGCAAGACTTTTCCTGTTAATGTGTTTTGGCCATTTTAAGCTGGTTTTTAAATGTTTTCGTGAAATAAATCGATCGTTAACTGTTTTGGACAATTTGGTGTTTTCCGATCTCGGTTACATTTTTTACTTTGTGTTATCTGTTAAAGGATGATTGTAAAGCCCTGTTTGCTGTTATTAATAAAATTGAACTGTGATAGTGAACAAAACCCCTCTTGCCCCCTTTAGAACACGTCATTATGATATCTTTCATGTCTTCAATTATTAATGCTTGCTGCTCCTAAGTTTTGGGAGTTAGGTAAAGCAAGTAATCACTTGTAATCAAAAACGGTTATTTTATTAAATTATTTACAACTTGGTGAAAAAGAACATTGTCAAAGAATCAAAAAAAGGTGTGATAATAATAATCAATTTATCACCAATAGCATCATGAATAATCAAGTAGTCACGAAACCTATGAGCCGGGCCTATGAGTCTTGGTCAAAATTTAAGGACATTTCTCCATGGCATCGAAAGGTGATGTGCTTGTGACAGTCATATTTATTGTCCATAAAAATTGGCCCGTGAGGGCACTATACAAAACGCATACAACATTATCCGCCTTAATACATCACGTGTAATACATATGTTAATATGAATTATGTATATGTAAACCACGTGATTGTATAATGTGTTATAGCAAAACGGATGCAGAAAATGTATGATATAGTTAATTTTTATTATTTATTTTTTTCACTACGAACGTTCAAGTGCTTAAAAGTCTACAAAATCAATGATTTAGAGAGATATCAAGTAACAGATTATATCTATCGATGTGTGTACACAAACACGCCTGTCAAATTTATGTGTATTGTATACGTGTATTGATTTTATCAAAGGTTTACATTATCAATTAACACGCATAGACAAGTTTTTAAATATCATTAAATATAAAAGAATTCAGGTGCGGCCGATGAACTCGACTTTGAAATATAAATTGTTATAAATAATGATTATCCGATATTAAAAGCAAAGATTCTGGGAATACTGACCAGTCCATAACCCGGGATCATAACAACCTACAGTAATATTCCCCAAAATAATGGATTTCCTCAGTTACAAAAATTATAAATAATGTTGGTTTGAAACCACTCGGTGGAACCATTTGAAGTCCAGCCCTCACAATATTGATAAGGGGACGACCATTTGCAAATTCGGTCGAGCCAGATTATTTATTTTCAAAATTTTGCGGGCCAGAATATTTATTTTTCGCCAATCGTACCAATGAATCTAAGGTCAGATTATTTATTTTCTTGGATGTGCAGGCCAGATTATTTATTTCCAACTTTTCAGGGACAGAATATTTATTTACAAAATCTGCCAGCCCCCCCCCCCCTCAGAATCAAATGGTCGTCCCCTAAGGAGGGGTAATTACCAAAAGGGAGGTAAAATTTCCAGTTGAGTCTGAAAGGCGAGGGAAATAGAAATACCCCGACGTGTTTAAACCTGCAATGCTTTTTATGTAGTCAGGGGAAACACAGAAACAAGTGACTTTGTAATCACTTATATAAATGATTTTAGAGCTTTTCTAATGGAAAAATTAAATAACCATAAATCAGCAAACTGTTACTGCCTTGCACTGAAATCTCATGTAAGCTATTTCTTCTCAAGTATTTCTTATTAAAGTCAAGTACATGCAAGCTGTGAAATATGCAAAATTAAGGTGCCATTTGACAAGATATTGAAAGAAATTAAGATTTTTGGCAAAATTTGACATTTTTTAGGTCATTTTTCCAAGGGAAATGAAATTTCCTGATGCGCATGATATTTATTCTGGAAACAAGAATGTTTCAGCGTTAAGTCAAATCAATAAAAAAAGTACTGTTCTTGAAAAAAAACTGTTCTTGAGGCCTGAAAACACCTGGTGTTCAGCTGTATAATCACTTATATAAGTGACTTATAAGAAAAAAAATCACTCATAGAAGTGACAAACAGTAAATTAGCCCGTTTAGTCATCCGGCTGTCAATTATGGAAAACAAAATTACCAAAGATACTATCAAATCAATGTCAATCTTTAAAACATGAAATCTCTTTTCCCAGCTACTGGAAAATCCAAATCATTGCTGCAGGTGCTTACCTTATCACATGTGTAGGTGACTGAGAGAGAAAATCAAGAGAGACAACTCTTACTTTCCATTATTTATTTAGATTGAATCCCTTCTAAAGGTGACCAAATGATCACTTGCTTTAGTGCTTCCCCTGACTGTTATGACAGTTTTGCATTTGTCAATGTATCAATGATGCCTTGACATAACTGTGGTCAAAGTATTGAAGATCTGAAACTCAGGCTTCGCCCACAGATATTTTTATACAATCGCTCAGTGCCAGTTTAATTACACCACGTGATTACACCGAATGCCTCTATCATCAAATCGCACAGATGACTCCGGGACAAATACCACGCCAGGCGTCTCAGTCAAGGGGATGTTTGCCAAAAAATGCTCTAAACCCCAATACAGGTAGACTAATAACTCCGTGACCACAATCTTGAAAGGAAAGATAAACAAGAGACTCTCAAGAGCCTGTATCGCTCACCTGGTACTTGATTAACATAGACATTTTATGTTAAAGAGTCATATACATGTATATTATTAAACTACAGTTCCAATATGCCCAATTAGTTTAAGGGGAGACGTCTGTTAAGTGTTCTCCATTGGGTCCAATGTTAAACTATGCTCCCTGCTTGCAGTCATCTTAGATAAAGTGGGAACCTGACCTAAATACATTTTTCTTTTCAGGGATCTACATAAAGACTATTTTGACCAAGTTAAATTGCATTGGCTCAGTAGTTTCAGAGGAGAAGATATTCAAAAGTGTTTTCCCATATTGTCCAATGTTAAAACTATGTTCCCCGCTGATGTCTATGTTGAATATAGCAAGAACATGAAAAACCACCCTTTTTGCATCAGATGACCTAAGAGCTATTGTGGCAAAGTTTAGTTGTAATTGGCTCATAGGGTCCAATGTTAAAACTACGTAATGTTTCCCGCTGTAGCCATCTTGGATAACGCTTGGACCTGAAAAACATCTTTTTGTAAGGGACCACCCAAGGACTATTGTGGCCAAGTTTGGTACCAATTTGCTCAGCAGTTTCAGAGAAGAAGATTTTTGAACGTGTTTCCCCAAAGGGTCCAATGTTTCCCGCGGGCGGCCATCTTAGATATCATGTTGACCTGAAAAACACCTTTTTGCAAGGGACTACCCAAGGACGACTGTGGCCAAATTTGGTTACAGTTGGACCAGTAGTTTCAGAAGAGAAGATCTTTGAAAGTCTTTTCCCATAGGGTCCAATGTTAAAACTATGTTCCTAACTAGCGGCCATGTTTGATATAGCACAAACCTGAAAACCAGCTTTAAGTAAGGAACCAACCAAGGACTATTGTGGCCAAGTTTGGTTCCAATTGCCCCAGTAGTTTAAGAGGAGATCTTTAAATGTGTTTTCTCACAGGGTCCAATTTTAAAACTATGTTCCCCACTGGCGGCCATCTTGGATATCGCGCGGACCTGAAAAACAGCTTTTTAGTAAGGGACCACCAAAGGACTATCATGGCCAAGTTTGGTGCCAATTGGCTTAATAAATTCAGAGAAGAAGATCTTTGAATGTGTTTTCCCGTAGGGTCCAATGTTAAAACTATGTTTTCTACTGGCGGCCATCTTGGATTTCACGCGGATCTAAAAACAGCTTTTTTGTAAGGGACCACCAAATGACTATCATGGCCAAGTTTGGTGCCAATTGGCTCAGTAGTTTCAGAGAAGAATGTCTTTGAATGTGTTTTCCCATAGGGTCCAATGTTAAAACTATGTTTCCCGCTGGCGGCCATCTTGGATATCGCGCGGAACTGAAAAACAGCTTTTTGTAAGGGACCACAAAAGGACTTTTGTGGCCATAATTGGTGCCAATTGGCTTATTACTTTCAGAGAAGAAGATCTTTGAATGTGTTTTCCCATAGGGTCTATTGTTTAAACTATGTTTCCCGCTGGCGGCCATATTGGATATCGCGTGGACCTGAAAAACACCTTTTTTGCAAGGGACCATCCAAGGACTACTGTGGCCAAATTTGGTTACAGTTGGACCAGTAGTTTCAGAGTAGAAGATCTTTGAAAGTCTTTTCCCATAGGGTCCAATGTTAAAACTATGTTCCTTACTAGCGGCCATGTTGGATATAGCACAAACCTGAAAACCAGCTTTTAAGCTGGGACTATTGTGGCCAAGTTTGGTTCCAATTGGCCCAGTAGTTTAAGAGGAGATCTTTAAATGTGTTTTCCCACAGGGTCCAATTTTAAAACTATGTTCCCCACTGGCGGCCATCTTGGATATCGCGCGAACCTGAAAAACAGCTTTTTAGTAAGGGACCACCACAGGACTATCATGGCCAAGTTTGGTGTCAATTGGCTTAATAGATTCAGAGAAGAAGATCTTTGAATGTGTTTTCCCATAGGGTCCAATGTTAAAACTATGTTTTCTACTGGCGGTCATGTTGGATTTCACGCGGACCTGAAAACAGCTTTTTTGTATGGGACCACCAAAGGACTATCATGGCCAAGTTTGGTGCCAATTGGCTCAGTAGTTTCAGAGAAGAGGATCTTTGAATGTGTTTTCCCATAGGGTCCAATGTTAAAACTATGTTTTCTACTGGCGGCCATCTTGGATTTCACGCGGATCTGAAAAACAGCTTTTTTAAGGGACCATCAAAGGACTATTGTGGCCAAGTTTGGTGCCATTGGCTCAGTAGTTTCAGAGAAGAATATCTTTGAATGCGTTTTCCCATAGGGTCCAATGTTAAAACTATGTTTCCCGCTGGCGGCCTTCTTGGATATCGCGCGGAACTGAAAAACAGCTTTTTGTAAGGGACCACCAAAGGACTTTTGTGACCATTGTTAGTGCCATTCAGAGAAGATCTTTGAATGTGTTTTCCCATAGGGTATAATGTTTAAACTATGTTTCCCGCTGGCGGCCATACTGGATAACGCATGGACCTGAAAAACAGCTTTTTAGTAAGGGACCACCAAAGGACTATTGTGGCCAGGTTTGGTGGCAATTGGCTCAGTAGTTTCAGAGAAGAAGATCTTTGAATGTGTTTTCCTATAGGGTCCAATGTTAAAACTATGTTTCCCGCTGGCGGCCATGTTGGATATCGCTTGGACCTGAAAAACAGTCTTTTAGTAAGGGACCGTTAAATGACTGTTGTGGCCAAGTTTAGTGCCAATTGGCTCAGTAGTTTCAGAGAAGAAGATCTTTGAATATGTTTTCCTATAGGGTCCAATGTTAAAACTATGTTTCCCGCTGGCCGCCATCTTGGATATTGGGCGGACCTGAAAAACAGCTTTTTTGTAAGGGACTATCTAAGGACTATTGTGGCCAAGTTTGTTTACAATTGGTCCAGTAGTTTCAGAGGAGAAGATCTTTGAATGAAAAGTTTACGCCGGACGGACGTACGACGGGCGCAAAGTGATAGCAAAAGCTCACCCTGGCATTAGTCAGGTGAGCTAAAAAATACGTAATTTTGATTTGAGATGTAGGTCAAGTTTGAATAGCAAAAGTGCTCAGCTTATCAAGAAGTAACATTCTTACATATTTTCAACAGGTTCCCATGTTATGCAAGATGGTCGTCACTTAGGAACATAGCTTAGCGTATTTGAAAATGTTATAAAATGTTACTTCTTGAAAATCGTTTCATACACCAACTTGATATTAACTAGGCATTGTAAAATGATGATCATCTACCAAGTTTTGCATATCTGCACCAATACAAATACAAAATGGCTGCCACCGGGGAATAGTTTACCATAGCACAATGGTGTGAATTGTTACTTGAAAACTGTTTCATACATCAAGTTGATATTAACTAGGCATGGTTAGATGATGGTCATTAAACAAATGTATGAATTTAGTACCCATCATAGATATAAGATTTCATAGTTTAACATTGGACCCTATGGGAAAATGTTGTAAATTGCTTTATCTTGAAAACCGTTTCATATATCAAGTTTGATATTAACTAGGCATTTTAACATGACAGTAATCTACCAGATGACCAGATGACTGACTTTACTACCAAAATGACTGTCAACTTAGATTAATCATCAAACCCTGTGTGAAATCTTATTTCGCTCACATGTGAGCCCTAGTTTATATCTTCGACCCGACTGCAACCAAGCTTTATAGGATTGTTTTTAACACAATGCCTATAATTGTACAATGTTGTTTTCAAAATAATCGACTCTTTGTCAGAGATTTGTAATATTTTATCATATCACTTTTTTGTAAAATTTAGTTCGTGGGCGCCACAACTACGTCTTTAATCTGATTTCATCCAGAATTCACACATTGATAGCATTCATCAGCTGTGCATGTCGTTTTGCCAGAATTCTCAACTATTTGTTGTACAGAGTTATAGCCTTTTATGACTTTACATTTTCCTGTATCTTTTTATTAAAAAAACTAGATGTTGTCGGAAACGACAGCTATCCCGCACTCCCTGTTTGACACAGAAAACAGTTCTTATGCACCCTGGGCATATTTTTTTTCATTATTTTTTAAATCTATCTATTGATAGTCATTATTGTTACTAAAAGAACTAGTATGTCAATTGTTCGAAGAACAATTGATAGGTCTTTCCGGAAGTTGTGCCATAATGCTCTCATTTCAGATTAACCACTATATATATACCTTTAATATGTACATTTATCAATATACATTGACGTAAAACGAAAGTTTTTGTTGTCCATGATACTTTGATATTGACCTGATTTTGAAAGAAACATCTTCCTGTACTTTTTTGTATTTAATACATTATTGTTACTATAATGGTATTAAGCGACAAGCAAAAGAAAACCGGAAATCGATTGTCGAAAATCAGTTTTTGGTCAATAGGTTCCAAACTGTTGGTTTAATCACCCTTTCCTTTGCTACAAATGTAGATCGTAACAGGACACACATTTTCTCCAGCATTTTATCTACTATCTATTACTGTTTTTGAATACATCCAATTGCAATGTCTCATATCAAAGTTCAAAGTTTTGTAGCAATAACTCGTATCACCTACACATGTTTGCCTCATATCAATATATAGGTGGCCTGAATTAATTGGATCGACCTCTCAATCGTTCTTGGAACAACTGAGGTTCTAGTTTTATCAGCTTCGCTGAAGTTTTCATCTGAATGTGCACAGCAAATGGTTGAAAATATTATATAAATACATTTTGCAGAACAATGATTTTAACACACGAAAACTTTGTCTGTTTTAATACTTACTAACTTTATAGCAGATTAATTAAATGCATACGTTTTCACAATTAAAAGAATTTATTTAAGAATATGTTGAAAGATATTTTTCAATGTTGATAATTTTGATAAATGAAAAACTGGGCAGTTATTTATTTTATTTCATAATTTTCTACAAATTGTATTATTTTTATCTCAAAAATGTGCAGATGGTCATACAAACTGTTACACAAGGCTTCATATTTCCAAATACTATTAAAGTACAGTAGTAAAATATATCGTCCATTTTGCTGCCATTGTTTTTATTTTTATCGCTGTGCCATGTTATTGTTGTCATACATGTATTAGTGGCTGGGTTACAGAAAGTTCAAATGTAAGACACTAGACTTCACCGGGCAAAAGACCTCATCGGTCAATATACCTCATCGGGCAATAGACCTCATCGGTCAAAAGACCTCATCGGGCAATAGATCTAATGGTCAATAGACGTCATCGGTCAATAGACTCCATCGGTCAATAGACTCCATCGGTCAATAGACCGCACTGGTCAATAAATTCCATCGATCAACAGACCGCACTGAGCAATAGACCTCATTGGGCAATAGACATGCAGGGATATGAACATACCAATAGATGAAAATGCTCCATACTTGATAGAACGTATAAAATATATGTATAAGATATATATATATATATTAAAT